>JSYV01000454.1:0-119127 GCA_000787455.1 Evansstolkia leycettana | reverse complement strand
AAAGGAAGCGAGAGGCCATACGATCCTATATTGCTACTGGAGGCATCCTAACAGGCACTCAAGGCCAGCAGCTTGCTCAGGAAGCTGAGGAGATGCTGCAAGAGGAGCCAAAGAAGCAGGCACCGCCGCGATGCAGTAACTGTCATGTGATTGGTCATATTAGGACTAGATGCCCTAGTAAATAGTCTACTATATCATCTTTTCTTGTATAGCTTCATATTGGGTGCTTTTTGCGTTGAATATTAATATATTTGCATTGCAGCATTAAGGGGGTGGTATAGCTCGCGGCTGTGGCCGCTCGGTGTCCGATTACGTTAGTTAATTCTTATGATAATTAGTAAGCACTAGTTTAAAACCCTGGAACACGCGCCTTGACATGCGCACGTGCTCCTTCTCAAAATATCCCTTTTCGAATCTCAAGTCTTCAACAGCTCTCTCCACAACCAGTTGCCATGGTTCACCAATGTTGAAAACGGAGTTCAATTCGATATGGACATGTGAAATTCAACTATCTACAGGAACTTCTCAAATGAAAATGAAAATTCTGCGACAAGCAGAAATCGAGAAATGAAAACAAGGCACAAGTTCAAAGAGAGCGAAAGATAGGAGTCCTATCCAAACAAGTGATGGATCAGATACCTGCCCTTTTGCTGCTCCCACAGACCACATTCATGCCTGTCAACATCGTCTGTCCATCATCGGCCCTAGCATACCCTCCCAGTCTGTCTCTGACCAACTGTGTCAGAAGATCGGTCTTTTGGCCGATCCTTTACAAGCACTGGGAGTACCACTGGTTCTGGTACTGGCAAGTGTATGGAGAGACACAGGACGTTGGTCCGGTCCAGCCTTCGCCACCACACTGACCCCAGTGTTGAGCCTGGCCGGAGCCTGAGCCTGAGCCTGAGCCTGAGCCAGAGCCAGAGCCAGAGCCAGAGCCAGAGCCGGAGCCGGAGCTTCCACCGAGCAAGGTCACAAGAGCATTGTAGGCAGCCTTGGGCTGATAGTTGCTGTCGAAGAGATCAGGGTTCTCGCTGGAGCGCCAGGAGTCCTGTTATTGATTTAGGCGTCAGCAATCAATGGAAAGACACATCTTGTCTTTCAGGGAAGGGAAATGCAGGCATGAAACGGACCTTATCAGAGATACCCCAGGAAGTGATACCAACACACTTCGCGACGTTCAGGCAGGCTTGGGCGACCTATGTTGAAAAAAAAAGAGTGTTAGTCACACGACACTTTATGGTTTAAAGAGGATATCAGAAGAGTTCTTCTTACGTTGTCATAGTCAGTGGATGAGGCTTGGGCGATATCGAGTTCGGTGATCGCGACCTCGGAGACTCCGGAATTGGCGAGCACTTGCAGGGCAGCTGGCACACCCGCTCCTGCACCGGCGCTGTTTTTGAAAGTCGTAAGTACACGTTCACAACTAGCATTGACTTGAGACATGGGAGTCAGCTATACCTAAGGTGAGACTCAGAACCAATACCGTCAATCGGGACACCCTGTGCAATCCACTGCTTGACCTGGTTCGCCACGCCGGTGGTCTTGGCGTAGGAAGCGGAGTCAAGGCTGAGGTTATGAATGTCAGCGGATTAACGCAGCTAAGGCTGGGACTTGATCAGTCTTACTTGTAATCATTGACGTAGAGCTTCGCGTTCGGATCGGCCGCACGAGCTGTTTGGAAGGCAATCTTGATGTAGTCAGGTCCGATGACGTTGTAGAAGCAGGTCTGACGAAGACTTCCATCTTCGTTGAAGGGTTCGTTGACGACGTCCTGTACAACTGTCAGTGGCCTCCGTTTCTCTGGAACTGATATCAGTAGAGAAAAGAAAAACACTTACCCAGGCATAGATCTTCCCCTTATAGCGGCTCACCAGGGTGGTGATGTGGTTGGTCATGGCATTGGTCAATGCCGTCTTGTCGGTGATACCGCACACCCAGGATGGGAGCTGGGAGTGCCACACTGTTGACACATAAGTTAGCGTGTTCGTAGCTACTATGACGATTGTGATGATGAACAGGACTCACCCAGGTTGTGGCCTCGGATCAGCTTGCCATTTTGCTGCGCCCAGTTGACCTTGAGAACAGTCAGCCAGCCGTACAGTCTAGGATCTGAACAACATGCCAGCTTCACTTACCAACCAATCAGCCTGAGCAAAGTTGAACTGGCCCTGGCTTGCTACACATCAACAGCAGTTAGCCATCCATCTATATATTGCACATGGACATCCTGACTAACGCTCAGTAGCATCCCACTTCATGCTGTTCTCTGGCGTCACCTGGCCAAAGTCCGCCTTGGCGATGGCCGGGTTTTGCGAGTTCTCGGTCAATCGGCCCTCATCGGCGCAAGTGCCCCAGTACTTCTTGCCCTTGGCCTGGATGAGGGTGTTGATGCTCTGTGCCGCCTGGCGGCTCTGGAGATCGACGGCCGCGGCGGACACGAGGGGGAGGACGATAAGTCCAGCGGAAAGACGGACCATTGTGCTCGATCGGATGACAATAGGACTGAAGAAGATGATGTTGATGCTGTTGAAATGGGGCGACAAAGGAGAGCAGCAATGGAGAAGAAGCTGCCTATTTATGTTCCAGCGTCGAGGCGCCTCCTGTGATCCTCCCTTGTTTCCATCCAGCATACACTGAGTAGTCGGACGTTCATAGTGATGCTTCGAGATTCATCGTGGCAACAGTTAGAGTAGAGGAGATGTCCCTTAGCTGAACCCCCAAATGAAGCTACAGGATCTCCTATTCAGGCTATTCTGCTTCACGTGGTAGTTTCAGCCTTTCAGAAGAATCGAAACAATTCGATTTCGAGTCTTCGACAAGGGGTGTCACCCCGCCGCCTGAATCGGTTTCTTCAACATGAGGAACAGTTCAGCGCTGATTTCTTCAAGGATGGAGAGTTGCCAAGTTAAAAAAGCAAGCTGCCATTTATCCGGTCGTTTGGTGGTTCGTTTGTCTTCATTGACCAACTCAGTACTATGTGCTTCTTGGCGAAATCTGGATGTCCAATGCTCCGTCACCAGAAGATGAATCTTGGGCAAGCTCGCCAATGGCTGCCACTTGTGGAGAATAAACTTCACTCGTTTCTCCACGGATTGACGGGAGATGTCCCTGGAGATGGCCTGGAGCCTATGCGATGTTACTAACTGACCAACTTGCTGACAACAAAGTTGCGGGGTCTGAGGCCTTCGATCGAACTGCATCGAGCATCATACGCCGTCGCTGCACCCCATAGTCCATTCGGTTCTTCATCATGTGTCCCAAGAATATAACTCAATCTCTGGATGATCTGGTGAACGGTGGCGCGCTCCTGCGATTTGCATGATGCAGCAGATGTGCTCGTCCGAACTGGACAGGATTGCATCTGACCGAGTCCAACTTACAGTACTAAGTATTCAATTTCCGTCCTTAAACCCTGCACTCCGTAGAGGGGTCTGCCCAGCCGGGATTTTACCCTTTGTGGTTCGGGACGCAGGGTCTGACAGGGATTCGTTTCGTGTTCAATACTCCCGATTGCATGCCTAGAATTAGTAGTCAGTGCATTGCTGGATAGAAACGGCAGTTCTTCGTCGGGTGAAATGCTGAAGACAGCGCTCTCGTAGGCCCCTTCTGCGGATACTTATCCTACGGAGTAGTTCTTCTGCCATATTCGGGCCGACGAGCCTATTTTTCTTTACTCCGTATGCCTTGGAGTGATGGATGTTGCCAAATCTGTATCCAGTGATGTCAACGATGTGCTTCATTATTGGAGAACAACTATGCGTATTACCGCGATTGGAAAGGCGTTCTGCTTCTGGTTCTTGAGGGAAGATTAGCAGTTGTAGACTCTATTGGTACAATGCAATTACCGGGGGTTGTCATGTCCGCTGCCCTGTAGTAGATATATTTAATCGAAGATGTAACCGCTTTTGCTGGGATCACACATTGTGATCTGGACGTTGCACGTATGAACTCGGTTTATCTGCACATTCCTTCCATCAGGACGTTGAATACGAAGCAGAAAATTCAAGTTGTCTAATTGTCTCTGCAATTGACTGCAATAGAAAGACCAGTATTGGCAGTATGTATGTTGGTTATCAACCATATATACTTGGATGCTAGCTGGGAATTATCCGAATATATTGACCACCATGATCTAAGATCTGTCGTAAATCAACTTTTCAAAAACAAAACTCCTATATCTCAGTGTGTAAGAACAGAAAGAAAAAAGACTCAACCTCTCTGTCACCGTCACCGGCCTGCCAAGTTTTAACTGAGGAGGCTTCGAAGAGGTTCAGCCCCTGTTACCTCTCTTCCCTCCTCTCTTCTGTCTCTCCTGATGGGCTTTCAACACTGCTCTTGTCTCCACAAGACTTCTCTTCCCCTTGCTCTTAGCCTTGCCTAGTGTCATCAGGAAATTCTTCCTGCGCGCCTTCTCTTTGTTGGTGGTACTCTTGCCCTGCGCTTCTTTCCGCTCTTTGCGCTTCGCGGCAGTACTCTTGTGTTCGGATCGGTCCGGTTTTCCTTCCTTGGCCCGAGCTATTCTCTCCTCGCGCGTAGCTTTTCCAGCGGAAAGGGCAGCGAGACCCTCAATCTCTGCAGCGGTGAGTGGGTCGTCGGCATGTCGAGCAGCGTTGTTCTGCGCGTTTCGACGGGCCTTTGCGCCCGGAAGGAGAGCTTTGACGGACGCTTCCGCGCGTAGCTCTGCGAGTTTGGCGAGGTCGGCGGGTGTGAGGATGCGGGTCGTAGCTAGATTGCTCGATTTCTTCGCCGCAGTCTCTGCATTCTGCGTCTCATCATTCTCGCCGTCGCCTTGCTTGGCTTTCTTCGCTGGCGGAGCGCCATCTTCGTCTTCAGAGTCACTCAGTTCGATCTCCACGTCGCTGTGCACGTCGATCCAGCCGCCTGAATCGTCGCTGTCTTCATCATCCTCCACAACCCAATTTTTCCAGGCGGCTTCGTCGTCATCATCATCTTCTTCGTCATCTTCAGCGTCCGAGGGTAACCCTTTCTCGATCCTCTTCTTCCTGCGCTCTTCTTCCTTCCACTTCTCCAGAAGCTCCAGACCTTCGATCTCCCCGATTTCTTGCTCACCGAAGCGTTTCTCTTTCCTCTCACCTGCCCGCAGACCCATCGAGGCCTCTTTACCGCGGTCACGCTTCTTGAGCATCTCCGCCGCCACGTCTCTGTACAGGCCCAGCAGACCCTTAGCAGCCATCATTACTCCTTTGTCCTTGCTTTTCCTGTACATAACAAGATCCTGTAGCAATGTTTCGTTCATAGCGAGAGGTTGGCGCGCACATATTTCTCGAATAGCATTCAGACCAGCTGTAGCGACCTCGGCCGCAGACGCCTCGGAAACGAACTCGTTCGCGATCTTTTGAACCAGAGGTTCGAGAGCATCCGGGGGAACGAGATCGTGCGAAGCCTGTGCGAGCGACGCCAAGAATGATGTAACGGAGGGTTGTCGCGGTGTCAAGAATTTCTGGAAATAGGAGTAAAGCTGCATGATGTGCAACTTGTGCAACCCCACGAGACGCGAGACGAGTTGCAAAACGAGCAGCTTCTGCTCCAAGTTCAGCTTCGACTTCGTATTCTGTAAATGCTTTGAAAAGAGAGCCTCCGCAAAACCCTGAGGATCATGTAGCAGATGGAGCGCCGAGAAGTTGAGAGGCATGGGCTGATTCTTCTTGCGCTCCATCTTTTTCACTGCTGCAAGCGCCTTCTCAACTGCACGGGCCTTCTTTTTCGTCTTTTTGTTGACTCCAACTTGATGCCGTACTCGCGCTATATCGATGGTCTCTTCGTCGCTGCTCTCATCCTCCGCTTCTTCTCTCTCACGGTCTGCGCCGAGGAAAAAGCGTACGCCTCCTACAATAACCTTTTCGTTGTCTGACAAGCTTGATTCTTTCATCACTTCCACTGCCTTGGCGTCTGTCCAGATTTGTCGCTTCCATAATTCCCGTGTGATTTTGACAGCCCATAGACCCTTTGACGAGGTGCGATCCGACGTGACCAGGTTGAAAAGAACAGTCTGCATCGTGCGGTTGAGCTTATGGTTCGTTGCCTTGGAATTTGATGCCCGGAGATCCGAAAGGATCTTTTGGAAGAGCAGCGCTCGGAGTGTTTTGCTAGGAGTTGATATGAGGATAGGGAACAGCGTGTGCAGGAGTCTGTTGAAGGCCGGTGCTATCAGCGAGGTATTTCCCTTAGAAAATGTGCAAAGGACATGTAACCATACGTAGCTGAATCCAAAAGGTCCTTTTTCCTCAACAGCACTAGACTTCCTACAATCTTCTCTCGTAGCTCTGGCTCGAGCACGAGGTGGTGCTGCATCAGCATGTCAATGAGCTGCTGCGGGAAGTCCTTGGTGATCTCTGGGTAGCAATCGGCCACATGGGATATGAAATCGATTAGATCACGTAGGGATATTATGCCCGTGTCCGTGGCGGAC
Organism: Evansstolkia leycettana; assembly: GCA_000787455.1. Lineage (NCBI taxonomy): Eukaryota > Fungi > Ascomycota > Eurotiomycetes > Eurotiales > Aspergillaceae > Evansstolkia > Evansstolkia leycettana. Next base: position 112,697 of record JSYV01000454.1, on the reverse strand, counting down.
GAGGGCGCCGCCATGAAGATCTCTCGGTGACTCTCATACTGGTAGTGTTGAGCGCGAAAGTCCTCGATGTACGATCTGAGTAGATGGCGCAAAGATTAGTCGCAGCCGTCCAGTGAAACGTGCCATGACCTAGGTAGACTCACTTCGGGTCTCTCCGTATTTTGTGCTGCAAATTGGGCCTGTAGAGAACAATCAACGAGTCAGTCGCAATCGAAAACTTCGTCGGGGTAACGTTATGTGCCGACGTTGCTGTCGTTTGGAACGATCATGGCTGAAAAAAACCACTTACAGGTCTGCTTCGACCTTTTCCAAGGCGCCCAATTTTCTTTTCACCATCTTCTAGAGAGGGATGGTCCAAACGAGTGAGGTGGAAAATGTATGTCGGGTGTTGTTCTCAGCGCGGTCTGATAACTAGCTCCGAATCTTTTTTTCCTCTCCCGCCGAACAGCGTATCGATAAGCGACCAGAGTACACATCGAGGTTTTGCCTCGACACACGCGACTAGAGGAGCCACAGAATGTAACTATCGGGAACGATGCAATCAATGGTTGAATAGATGGTCAACATGTGTTAAGCCCACATAGTGTTACAATCAAATTGGGAGTCATGGCCATGGTGCAATATTCTTGGAAGCAGATTTTATGGTGAGTTACAGAAAGACAGATCCCATTAGCGAGACACTCAAAGAACGAACAAGTAGAATTTTAAAAATGCCGACGAGAAAGTCGAAGTCTTCATGATCGCATCTCAACTACTACAGAAGAAAGCCGTCCAGATGTCATATTCTTTTTTGGTAGGATCTCACTCCCTCCGTGACTGTCATTGTTATATGTACAGTCGCGCAGATGCATGCAATTCGACTGAATCCTGATGAACCCCCGTCCACTCCAGTATAACGTAAAAGAAGGAACAAACGGAGAACACGCCCAATAAACCCTTTACCGGTTGCTCTTGGCAACACGCTCCAGCTCGTCCTTCTTCTTGATAGCGTAGGAGTTCGAGCTTCCCTTGGCAGCGTTAATAAGCTCTTCAGCAAGGCACTCAGCAATGCTCTTGATGTTGCGGAAAGCGGCCTCACGGGCACCGATGGTCAGGAGGGCAATGGCCTGGTTGACACGGCGGAGAGGAGAGACATCGACGGCCTGGCGACGGACGGTACCGGCGGAACCGATACGGGTGCTGTCTTCACGGGGACCGCAGTTGACAATGGCGTCAACGGCAACCTGGATGGGGTTCTGGTCGGTCATGATGTGGATCTAAATGCAAAGAAAAGTTCGTCAGCAGGCTGCTTTTGTGGCATTCGACTGTCGTATGCGTCGAATCGGTGTTTCGTATGCGGCTCTTGGACTGGGGAAAAATAGACGTACGATCTCGAAAGCGTGAGCAACAATGCGGACAGCCATGAGCTTCTTGCCGTTGTTGCGGCCGTTCATCATGAGCGAGTTGGTGAGACGCTCAATGATGGGGCACTGGGCCTTGCGGAAACGCTTGACAGCGTAGCGGCCGGCAGAGTGGGAGATGTAGACAGGGGAACGGATCTGAATGTAGTCGCTGTATGCGCGGAAAATCGAGTCAGTAAATCTGGTCCTTGTACGCATTTTGTTGCTGCAATCCCGATTCCAATGTCCCCGTCGCTGTGCAATTGTCCTTCGCCTCCCTTCCCACCGCTTGTTCCATCGACATTGCGAACCCCAATCCAGCCAAAAAAAGAAAACCGCATCATCAAAGGTTGGAAATCACATACGTCAAGGAGATATCCCTGATCTCGACATCCTCGTAACTCCACTTGTTGAACAGCTTGATGGTTCCCATCTCCGCAGCAACCTCCTTGGGCAGGACAGGGTAGGCCCCGGAGGGGTTTTCGACCTCGACTTCCCCGTTGTCGGACATTTTGGACGCCGTATGCACCTGTTGCCGAGGGAGGGATTCGTGGAAAGGTGACGGACGGTGTCGTTGAGTGATCGCTGAACGTCGACGATAGCAGGTCAGATCAACTGAAAAGGCCCAAGGAAATTGGAGTGCGCCTCGCTTAGCGGTTGTGGGTGGATTTAGGGCAGGCTGGCCGCCAATCAATGATTCCAGGTCATGTGCGCAGCAGCGCTAATCTCTTTTTGGGTTCTAGCTTTCGGGCATCCACTCGTGGAGACCTAAGGTGTCTATTTGTTCCGCTTCACGGGAAAAGTTCGTCCTTCAACAGTCCATTGATGTAGTCACATCCATTGATTATTACAAATTTGCCTTCTGCTGACTTCTTCGTCCTCGTCTAGGGTGACAGGTGGCTGAACAGTCATAAGACGTTTATATCTCCTGTTTTCTCGACCTTTCTTGACAACTAACTACTAGATATCAATGATCTGTCTGAAACCTGTGGATAGCATGTCTCAAAGTTGATTCATTCGCAGACTCTACTGTACATCCTCTCCTGCAAATATCCAAAACACCTTTGTAGGATGAAAGAACAATCCTGAGTTTCTTGTAACAGTGCTGATGTGCCAAAGTCTTTCTCCTGAGTGCGTCATGGGCTTCTGACGGGGCGACTATCATTTCAAGGGTCTGTAATCAAAAGAGAAATTCTATTCGAGAGATTCGCACAAGTACAGGTACTCCTGAGAAGATAGAAACCCTCGATTCTCTCCATCCTTCTCCCCTTTGCCAAGGTGTTTCTGCACCTGCGGGGCGCTTAACTGGCCCTAGGCACATAAAGTACAGAGTACGTGGTTGGCGGCAGTTCGGGCAGGTGACGTTGTGGCTCTAGTGCAGCGCGGAGAATGCCCATTAATATTCCCCGGGCCTGTACTGCTGATTTCTGTTCGGAGACACACACATCCATAGCAAGGGGCGGCAAGACACTGACTGACCTTCTCTCTGTCGGCCTTTTTATTTTCCTGTATTCTGCCCCCTCTCTTCCTGACAGACTTCTCAAATATTCTGCGAGGAAAGCGTCCCTAGGCTCGCCGCCATCTCTTTCCGCATGCGAATGAAAGCCCCTCATCTTAAGCGCTTCTGCGACTATGGCGGAAGACAACCCGGAGCTCCAAGCCGCTTTGCGGGAGCTCGATAAGGAATTGGAGGTACGTGAGCAGCACTTGAAGAGGTGTTTGCCACCATGTATCACTCAACATCGGTTGCCTTTTCATCTCTAACATAGTTTACATTTGACAGGAGGGTGATATTACGGAGAAAGGGTAAGCGCTGTGTTACTCCCTTCGCAATGTGTTGGAAGCAGTGGAACACAATCGGGTGTTTTCTTTTAACCCCTCCCGACCATCAATCTGATAGCTTGACGAACATCCGTCGCACTAACTTGTCCAAAGATACCAAAAGCGAAGGACGCTGCTCTTGTCGCAGTTCTTTGGACGTAATAATGGGCTCGATGTAAATGCTGCGGCAGGCCAAACTTCATCCCCACGAGACTCTCGAAGTCCTCCACCCGCTATTCTCAACGTTCGTCCTCCAACGGCAGAGTCCTCGAAAGCTCCTCAATCATTTGGAGGCGGCAATGGGAGCGCACACGGTAACGGCACCTATGCACTCAACCATGCCGTGGGCGGGGGCGGGCAGAACCACCTGCAAGGTCCACGTTCCTCTCCCTACGATAAGGATAGTGGAAATAATGGAACGCTGCAACCCATCGATCGAATGCCCTCTTCAGCGTCGTACGACTCTCTGTTCCTTCCGAAGACGAACCCACAACCTCTGAGTTCAGAAGATTCAAGGACGGCGACATTGTTGAGCCAGAATTATGCCTTCAACCCTAGTGCTCAACAGGAATACGCGGACGACGCTGCCGGAGCTTATGAGGCCCCGCCTGGTGGAATGACACGACAGTCGACAATGCTAGAGTCACAGCAGGGCTTTTTCTCGGATTTCGCTGGCCAGCAGCATGATGATTACAGAGACAGCTATGGTGGGGGGTTCCATCGTTATTCTCAATCAGACACGTTCTCTCCGACAGCGATGATGGCACCGCCGTTGATTCCTGCTTCGGAGCTTCCGCAGGGTGCGGCAGTGAACCATTTGCTCCCGCTCGAGCCCCGAGATATTCCGTTCGCAGTATACGACCCGCACGATCAGAATACACCGATGTCGAAGTTCGACAACATCCCCGCGGTCCTGCGGCATCGCGCTCGTGCCCATCCGAAGCAACCTGCCTACTGGGTTTTGGATCAGAAGGGCAAGGAAATCGCGTCGATCACATGGGAGAAACTTGCGAGTCGAGCGGAGAAGGTCGCTCAGGTTATCCGTGATAAGAGCAATCTATACCGCGGAGACCGAGTTGCCTTGATCTACCGAGACACCGAGATTATAGAGTTTGCTGTTGCGTTGATGGGATGCTTCATTGCCGGCGTTGTCGCTGTTCCAATCAACAGCCTTGAAGACTATCAAAGCCTTAACTTGGTTCTCACGTCGACGCAGGCACATCTCGCTTTGACCACGGAGAATAACCTCAAAAGCTTTCAGAGAGACATCACCACGCACAAACTGAACTGGCCACGTGGGGTGGAGTGGTGGAAGACGAACGAATTTGGTAGTTATCACCCGAAAAAGAGAGATGAAACACCGCCCCTCGTGGTTCCGGATCTGGCATACATTGAATTCTCGCGAGCTCCGACGGGTGATCTGCGAGGTGTGGTCATGAGCCATCGAACGATCATGCACCAAATGGCTTGCCTCAGCGCGATCGTCTCAACGGTTCCTGGGGGTTCCAGCAGTGCTAAACAATCTGAATCAAGAATTCTTACTGGCTCGGGTCATGGAGAGACTCTTATTAGCTACCTGGACCCCCGCCAGGGAATTGGCATGATCTTGGGTGTGCTCCTGACCGTATATGGCGGCCATACCACTGTTTGGCTTGAGGATCGCGCAGTAGAGACCCCAGGTCTGTACGCGCACCTTATCACAAAATACAGGGCTACGATCATGGCTGCGGATTATCCCGGCCTGAAGATAGCAGCCTACAACTACCAGCAAGATCCTATGGCGACGCGTCATTACAAGAAAAATTCCGAGCCTAATTTTGGAAGCGTCAAGCTTTGCCTCATAGACACCCTGACAGTTGATTCCGAGTTTCATGAGATTCTCGCTGATAGATGGCTGAGACCGATGCGGAACCCAAGAGCGAGAGAAATAGTTGCCCCAATGCTGTGCCTGCCCGAGCACGGTGGCATGGTAATCAGTGTGCGTGACTGGTTGGGTGGCCAAGAGCGAATGGGATGTCCCTTAACTCACGAGATGGACCCGGATGTGCGCCCAGAAGAGAGAAAAGAGGAGAGGAAAACTGAGAAGACGGAGAGTAACAGCGGATTTGGAAGCAGTTTGCTGGGCGGCGGATCACCGGCACCAGCACCCAAGGAGCAGGAAAAGAATGAATTGGGAGAAGTCCTTCTGGACAAGGAGGCTTTGAAGAGTAACGAGGTTGTCGTTTTGGCTATGGGTGAAGACGCAAGAAAATATGCAGGGTCCATGACCAATGCGGTGCGTGTCGGCTCCTTTGGATACCCTATCCCTGATGCAACTCTTGCCATCGTCGACCCTGAGACCAATCTACTATGCACACCGAACGTGATTGGTGAGATTTGGGTCGATTCGCCATCTCTCTCGGGCGGTTTCTGGGCGTTGCCGAAGCATACGGAAGCCATCTTCCACGCCCGCCCGTACAAATTCGAAGAAGGGAACCCGACGCCCGTTCTAGTAGAGCCCGAATTCCTGCGAACGGGCCTCCTCGGTTGCGTGATCGAAGGCAAGATATTTGTGCTTGGCCTCTACGAAGACCGACTACGTCAGAAAGTGGAATGGGTCGAGCACGGACAAGAAATTGCGGAACATCGTTATTTCTTTGTTCAGCATTTGATTGTGAGCATTCTGAAGAACGTGCCAAAGATCCATGATTGCACAGCCTTCGATGTATTCGTTAACGAGGAGCACCTCCCGATCCTGGTACTGGAGTCGTATGCGGCATCGACGGCTCCAACAACTTCAGGAGGTCCACCACGGCAGCTCGACTCGGCCCTTCTTGAATCTCTGGCAGAACGATGTATGGAGGTTCTGTATCAAGAGCATCATCTGCGGGTGTATTGTGTTCTTATCACAGCGCCAAACACTCTGCCTCGGGTCACAAAGAACGGAAGACGCGAGATCGGCAATATGCTTTGTCGAAAAGATTTCGAGAACGGCTCCCTACCCTGCGTCCACGTCAAATTTGGAGTGGAAAGGGCTGTAATGAATCTACCCGTTGGCGTCGACCCCGTTGGCGGTATCTGGTCACACGTCGCGTTGAATGCGAGACAAGAAATGCTCGCCCTGCAAGACAAGCAATACTCAGGTGTAGATTATCGAGACGTGGTCATGGATGATCGTACTTCAACGCCACTGAACAATTTCTCGACTATCGTGGACCTTCTCCAGTGGCGTGTTTCTAGACAGGCCGAGGAGCTGGCTTACTGCACTATCGACGGCCGTGGAAAAGAAGGGAAGGGTGTCACATGGAAGAAGTTTGACTTGAAAGTCGCAGCTGTCGCAACATATCTGAAGAATAAAGTCAAGGTTCGACCAGGTGACCACGTGGCGCTGATGTACACTCATTCAGAGGAGTACGTCTTCGCGGTGCACGCCTGTCTCTGCTTAGGTGTTGTCGCTATCCCAATGCCACCTATCGATCAAAACCGACTTTCAGAAGACGCGCCTGCCTTTCTCCATGTCATCAACGATTTCAAGGTAAAAGCCATCATCGTTAATACGGACGTCGACCATGTCTTGAGACAAAAGGTTGTGTCTCAGCATATCAAGCAATCCGCCCAGGTCCTTCGCATAAATATTCCCTCCATCTATAACACGACGAAACCACCCAAGCAATCGCATGGCTGTCGGGATCTTGGTTATGTCGTCAAAGACACATGGCTCCATGCAAATCAAGCAGCTATCATTTGGACCTACTGGACCCCAGATCAACGACGGATATCAGTTCAGCTAGGCCATGATACTATCATGGGCATGTGCAAAGTGCAAAAGGAAACATGCCAGATGACTAGCATGAGACCAGTCCTTGGCAGCGTGCGTAGTACGCTTGGTCTCGGATTTCTGCACACTTGCTTGATGGGAATCTATCTTGGTAAGTAGCAACCTTACCTAGCAGGACTTTGGCCGTCAATCTGACCTGTTTGTTAGGGGCCCCAACGTATCTTGTCTCTCCCGTGGATTTCGCGCAGAACCCGATGTCATTCTTCGTTAGTCTTGCGCGGTACAAGATCAAGGACACATATGCCACGAGCCAAATGTTGGACTATGCAATGAGTACGATGGCTGGGAAGGGATTCAACCTTCAAGAGTTGAAGAATCTGATGATCTCTGCGGATGGCCGGCCGAGAGTCGATATTTGTACGTTAAGAATTGATCCCTCCAGCGGTGTATTCTATGTGCTAACTCTACGTCACAGATCAAAAGGTTCGTCTTCACTTCGCGTCGACCAGCCTTGATCGCACAGCAATCAATATCGTGTATTCGCACGTCCTCAACCCCATGATCGTCACAAGATCATACATGTGCATTGAACCAATCGAGCTTTGGCTCGACCTCCGTGCTCTCCGACGTGGGCTTATTTGTCCCGTGGATCCGGACACGGACCCTACTGCTCTCCTAGTACAGGACTCGGGAATGGTTCCGGTGAACACCCAAGTCGCGATCGTCAACCCAGAAACATGCACATTGTCTCGTGTTGGCGAGTATGGTGAGATTTGGGTTCAGTCGGACGCTTGTGCCAAGTCGTTCTATGGCTCAAAGCAAGAATTCGACATGGAGAGATTCAACGGCAGAGTGCTTGATGGCGATCCTAGCGTGCCTTATGTGCGTACGGGCGACCTTGGATTTCTGCACACAGTCACTCGGCCAATCGGCCCCGGTGGCCAACCTGTGGAAATGCAAGTTCTTTTTGTTCTCGGCGGTATTGGCGAAACGTTTGAAGTCAACGGCCTGAACCATTTCCCCATGGATATTGAAGCGTCCGTGGAAAAGTGCCACCGTAACATTGTGAATGGAGGATGGTATGTAATTGATGTTTCGCTGCATCTGCATTCCGCTGATTGATTATTTGTATAGCTGTGTTTTCCAGGCCGGTGGTCTGATTGTCGTCGTCGTCGAGGTGACCAGGAAAGCATACCTGGCATCGCTCGTCCCAGTCATCGTCGACGCGATCCTCAACGAACACCAGGTCGTCGCCGATATTGTAGCGTTCGTTTCGCAGGGCGACTTCCCCAGATCGCGCTTAGGCGAGAAACAACGGGGCAAGGTGTTGGCGTCATGGGTCACTCGGAAATTGCGGACAATCGCCCAATTCAGCATCCGTGATACTGAGAATGCCGAAAGCAATATCGCGGATATGCCCCAACATCGAGCCAGCAGGAGCTCGAAACCCGGAAGCACCATGGGCAATAGCGTCCGCCGATCCACCCTCGTCGCAGACAGTGATTTCACCGTCGTCTCCCGCTCGCCGGCACCGGTACCAGAAGAGAAGACCGCCGAAACACTGCCGAAGCGTCCGCATCAGGACATCGCTGCACCTCAGGGCTCCGATGCAGCGCCTGTCTCAGTTGTGACAGAGCCCACCCAGCGAAGGACGTCATTGGCTAGTACCAGTGTATTGAGCCCTTCCACGTCAGCCAATCCTGATTACAGTTTCGGTTCCTATGAATACGCCAATCCCGCAAGCTCGGTGCATCCCATTAATGATAACATGAGCGAGTCAATCCCTGACGAGAGTCGAGGAGGAAGAGATTCGCTCCCTAGCCAGATGCGCTACAGCACTATTCCGGCCGGAGCGCATGTCTATGGAGATCAGCATGGACAAGACAATCCCTCATCTCGACCGAGCACGCAAGAAGGGGGTGCCGAAGATTGGCCACAGGAAGCTCTCAGGTACCAGTCAGCCCTGGATAGTCATCCATACGGTGGGATGGACAGAACTCCAAGCAGCAAGAGCGAGACCATGAGGAAGCGATATGATGGTAGCGGCTATGGATATCCGCCGCGGTGATGTATCGGCTCGATTCTTGTAGACAATTCGCTCTCCGATTTCTTTTGTTCCTTGCAATTTCTTATGAACATGATGAATGATTGCCATTGTCCCGTGATGGTTTTTGTACATACATACCCATACAACTATACATGCATTTACTATGTCTTATCTACATTAGACGTCTTTTGCAACCATAGAGGATATTCAAATGTTACATTTATGACGAATCATTTTTCTTCTACTTGTCCTTGAATGCATGATTGACGTAGTCCAATGTCCTAGATATCCAGAAGTACTACATGTTTTGAAAAGGGCAGCAGCGCGTATATTGCCCAGTCTATAAAACCTCGTCCATATGCGACATGTACTCCGTATGCCATGAGGATATTAAACAAGATTAATGCTACCGTGGGTAAGCGAATGCATCCGACAATCTGCGACTCTTGAATGTGAGTTATCGAAAATGAGCTCCGATTCGGAGGATCATCCTCTACTGTGGAGTACAGAAATCCTAATATGTAGATCGGGATGCGAATGGGTGCTGCTCAGGTAGACCATTGCAACGACTCAATGTCAGGACTGAAGACAAATATCTTTTTCTTTCAATCCAGCAAAATAGCACCAGTCCCCCTTACTGCAAAAGGTACTGTACAAAACTACCTGTACGGAGGAGACCAGGGTCGACGATGCGGGAAACCGGAGTCAGCCAATGAGTTTCGTTCGGGCTGCCCTCCGCTGTCGGAAGGGCGTGGGAAGGGCGTAAATAAAGTGCTGCAAATTCCAAAGCGTCATCGCAAAGAGGCAGATCCACAACCACTTTCGAACCGCACATCCCGCTGACTCACCCGTCGTATCATTCTGCTGTTCTGCCAGGACTCATTCTCTGCACGGGTTGATCTCTACAAGTGTCCTCAATTGACTCTTCCTGTCTGCTTCTTCTCTTACTAGTCACTCCCCGTTTGTCTTCTTCGTCTTATCCCAGATTACTCTCGAGTCGGACTTCCTTCTCTCTTCCCCGCTACGTCGCCATGCCTATGTATGTCAACTCGCCGCTCCCAAGTTTGCACCATCCATGCTCATCTAGCTCGTCCCTGTCTAACCCTCGAACTAGGCTCAAAGATCCCTCCAAGAAATACCGGCGGTTTAAACCCCTCCATCTTCCTAATCGCACATGGCCCGATAAGACTATCGATAAGGCCCCGCGGTGGCTGGCCACCGATTTGAGAGATGGCAACCAGAGCCTGCCTGATCCAATGGTACTTGTGCCCTGATTCCTGCGGTAAACGGCATATGTATTGCATTCAAGTAGTTCTCATGGATGCAGACATGCATCAATGGCTGGCAGCTCGAAGTGACTCGATCATCTGACTCACATGTGATATGTCTGCAGGATGGCGACCAGAAATGGCGCTTTTTCAAGATGCTCGTCGATATCGGCTACAAGGAAATCGAAGTTTCCTTCCCATCCGCCTCGCAAACCGACTTCGACTTCACCCGCCGCCTGATCGAGACCCCCGGTGCCGTCCCCGATGATGTTTGGCTGCAGGTTCTCTCCCCGTGTCGTGAAGACCTTATCCGTCGCACGGTCGACTCCCTCAAGGGTGCCAAGAAGGCTATTCTGCACATCTATCTGGCTACGAGTGAATGCTTCCGTCGCATCGTCTTCGGCATGACCAAGGAACAGAGTCTGGAGATGGCCGTGCGCTGCACCAAGTTCGCCCGCTCAATCACCAAGGACGATCCTTCCACTGCCGGCACGGAGTGGCTCCTCGAGTTCTCCCCGGAGACCTTCTCGGATACCGAACCTGAATTCGCGGTCCAAGTCTGTGAGGCTGTCAAGGCCGCTTGGGAGCCCACGGAAGAAGCGCCAATCATTTTCAACTTGCCTGCCACCGTCGAGATGACAACGCCCAATGTCTTCGCTGATCAGATTGAATACTTCTGCACACACATGACCGAGCGCAAGAAATTCGTGGTTTCCGTACATCCGCACAACGACCGTGGTTGTGCTGTAGCGGCCGCTGAGCTGGCGCAGATGGCAGGTGCGGAGCGTGTGGAGGGTACTCTGTTTGGTAACGGCGAGAGAACCGGCAACGTGGATCTTGTCACCCTTGCCCTCAACCTTTACACCCAGGGTATCACCCCGGGAGTCGACTTCTCAGACATCAACTCCGTCATCAAGGTTGTCGAGGAGAGCAACAAGATCCCCGTCAACGAACGATGGCCATACGGCGGTCAGCTAGTCGTCTGCGCGTTCAGTGGAAGTCACCAAGACGCGATAAAGAAGGGGTTCAAGATCCGCGAAGACTCCGGAGCAACCGCCGAGGATCAATGGGAGATCCCGTATCTGCCACTGGACCCTCAGGATATCGGCCGGACATACGAGGCCGTCATCCGCGTCAATTCCCAGAGCGGCAAGGGCGGTGCCGCGTGGGTGATTCTGCGCACTCTGGAGCTCGATCTCCCTCGCGCACTCCAGATCGAATTCAGCAAGATCGTCCAGAAAGAGACAGAGGCTGTCAACCGGGAGCTGCGGCCAAGCGAGATTGTCAATCTGTTCGAAGAAGCCTATCACCTCAAGTCGAACCCGCGCTTCAACTTGGTTGATTACAACATCACAACGGACCGGTCGACGTCACCCGCACCCCCGGAGCCCGGCAAGGCGCTCAACACCAAGAACCTCAAGCGTCGGTTCACCGGTATCATCGAAATCGACGGCATTCAGCACGCCATTACTGGCGTTGGCCCCGGTGCTATCTCCTCTCTGGCCAACGCGCTGTCGACTCTCGGCATTGATCTCGACGTTGTCGATTACAAGGAGCACTCGATCGGCCTGGGTAGGGACGTGAAGGCCGCAACGTACATTCAATGTACCGAGGCCAGCAGCAAGGCGCAGGTCTGGGGCGTCGGTATCCACCAGGATGTCGTCCAGGCCAGCTTGTTTGCTCTGCTCAGTGCAGCCAGCTCTGTAAGTCTCAACTTTCCTCCTGACTCAGTCCCTATCATCAACATCTAACACTTTCTTGCTTTCCCATAGTTCCTTACCTCCCGCGCCGGCTCGCCCGCTCCATTCCGCCCTGTTCGCTCAAACACTTTTACCAACGAGGATCTCGAGGCTCTGGAGAAGCTGACCAGCTCAACCTTCAACGGGGCTGCAGTCCCGACCAACGGCGGTCTCAAACCAAAAGTCGACATTGAAGCTCTGACGAAGCAAGCAGAGGGCCATTAAATTCAACGAAAAGCAACACTTGACATTTACGCAAAATTGTTCCTTGTGGAGATACCGGTATATAATAAATTGGGACGTCTTTCTTTCTTTCCGTCATTCATCCTGAACAGTGTCGTGGAAACGTTGAATGGCTTTATGAAAAACGGACGCGAGAAACACCCTTCAAAATTGCGTAGTTACTTTGTTGATTAAAAAATAATATGATTATGTACAGATTAGTACTCTGTATGACAGGATGATAAATAAATCAAGTTGCATCAGACAGTTTTCAGGCTGCTTGCTTTTTGGCTTGTTCTCACATCATTTCCCAACTTAGACCCATATTCCTTGCCTGCTCGCTGCCTGAAACAGACATGCGCTCGCATACTGTGGTAGTTCTTTATACGGAGTACACTGCAAGGCTTTGGGAGGAGATAGAGAGAGTGAGATGAACAGTCATCCTATAACTACTCGTACCTCGTTACTGTATGTACTGTTGTAAGCCCGATAAGGTACGACGGCTGTCGGGTGAAGCGGCATTAACTCGGAGCCGACAACGTGGGTCTAACAACCGAGTTAGTACTTTGTATGTATACAGAACAGCGATGGCAAAGGAGAAAATTGAAGAATAAGGTAGTAGTATTAGCAAAAGTAAAAAGGAAGGAGAGAAAGATGCAATTCAGGCCTATCGAGATGGTCTACTACCATACATAGTACTAAGTATTACTGTACCTGCTGCACATGCAATCCCACCACCGCCGTCTATTGATGCTCTATCCTTCTAGTCTATCAGTTGCTTCTATAGCTGATTCACCAACACCATCGAGAGAAAAGTCCAGCGGCCATAGTCAGGAATGACGCCTTCTCATTCTATCCTCCTCTGTCCCGCAGCCCCAGCCATCTTTTGCATCCCGAACTCCTCGATCCGTTTCAAAACTCGAATATGCTCCTTCTTCAGCGCTTCGAAGTCGTCATCGAGCTGTTTGTGCCAAGGGTAGAGGACAAAGACCTGAAAGGCCAGGGCGGAAGAGGCGACGACGAAATTGGTCAGGGAGATCCCTCGCGTGATAATCATTTTGTTGTATAGTTAAGGAGAGGAGAGGATTTTCAACAGTGTAGGAACGAACTGTCATGATTTTTTTTGACAGTTAGACAAGTCTAGTCCACCGGATAAGAGAGACGGGACCACCCACTCACTCACTTGGCTCAGCTGGCTGAAGGATAGATTTGATAATAGAAAAGAACGCCGAAGAAGTAGGTAGCGATTGATACTGTAGAAGGGGTGGACGGGATTCGAGCAACCCTCATTCCATATCAAGGGCTCGGATGGGTTTAGAAAGATAAATCGCACTGCTCTGCTGGGCATATAATATAACTCTTGTCTACCTGGTGGATCTTCAGGTTTCAGTGCCTAGCGCCACAAATCCAATATGCAGGACAGCACACCCGTGGACGCTTCTTTCTCTTTCTTTTTAACCTCGGGAAGCTTGCCCCCAATAATCCAGAATTAGGATGGTTCAGGAACAAACATTGTTGACATCAGCAATCCCATATGCCGTATTTAGGTATCCTCGGCCCTTTGGTATTCTCTCGGAAAGAAATTCTTTGTATATACATATACAATCAAGAGGAAAGTGTCTCAAAGTTCGAGATGCTAGATGCTAATAATCTATGCACAAGGAAATACATGCCCTTTTTTACATACCGTGTTCATTTCTTCCCCTTCTTCGGGTTGTTCTTCTTCTTCTTCTTCCCCTGAGTCTTACTCTTTCCTTGCTTCTGAGCCTCCCGCTCTGACTTGCCCTTCTTCCACCCAATCTTGCCCTCCAGTCGCTGCCGCGCATCGTCAAGGCGTTTCTTGTCCTTGTTGCTCAGCTTCAGCTTCTCCTTCTTCGACTTGACTGCATCCGGCCCATTCAGCTCAATAGCCCCCAGTTTCCGTGCCGCCAACTTTTCCCGCTCCGTCTCGAACCATGTCCTCTTCGGCCGCGACATGATCTCAGCCTCGTGCTTGATGAGATTCTCGCCCTTGGTCAATTCCATCTCGGCCTGCGCCAGCTGCTTCTCCTCCTTCTCTTCTCGGAGAACCGCTTCGATTTCGTCAGCCAGCGCCTCCGCCTTGTCGGCCCATTCATCTGCGACGGCCGGATCGACCACGCGGCTGACGATCTTGGCTCCTTGCGCCTTGCCGGCCTTAACAGCTGCCTTGACGACCTTGCGGTCGGGTTCTGCGGCGAGAGTGCATGCACGACCGGACCGGCCCGCACGGGCGGTACGACCAACTCTGTGCAGGTAGATCTCGTGCGTTTGAGGGGCTTCGTAGTTAATGACCGTTTCAACTCCCTTGATATCCAAACCACGGGACGCCAGATCTGTAGCGAGGAGGAAAGCCACCTTGCCATCACGGAAGCTTTCAACGCTTTTGATACGCTAGAATCGTGCCGATTTAGTAAAAACCCCCTTTTCAAGTGATTTTGCAGGGAATCCGAACGTACCTGCTCTTGGCTCATGCTACCATGAAGCTCCGCCGCCTTCAAGCCCAGGAGACCAAACACAATCCGGACGCGGTGCGCTTCGCGCTTTTGCCGGAAGAAGATGATGACTCGGCCGGTGTAGATTTCCTTGCAGAGGTGCAGGAGATATCCGAGTCGTTTGCCCTCTCGTCCAGGTCGTAATCGAACGAATTCTTGAGTCAGCGTGCCGGCAGTATGCTTCTTGGAATCTACCATCAAACGAACCGGCCGGTTGAGCCCCACACGAATAAGCTTATCCACTGTGTCCGTCATAGTAGCAGAGAAAAGCATCGTCTGACGCGATTTGGGAATAGTCGTCAGGATCTCGTTCAATTCGTCCGCGAAGCCGTCTTCTAACATCCGATCGGCTTCATCGAGTACTAGAATTTCAAGAGTATCGACCGTGAAGCTGGGCGAGTTCCGCATATGGTCGATGAAACGACCGGGGGTGGCGATGATCACGTCCGGCCGCTTCTTCAGCACGTTTTCCTGCTCTCTAAGACTGAAACCACCGACGAGCTGACAGAACGTGATATCCGTGTATGTGGCCAGTTTCGTGGCGACATTGTAACATTGGACCGCCAATTCACGAGTGGGCATCAGGATGGCGACACGGCTGGTTGGCACCTTTCGAGGGCGAAAGAGCAAACGTTCAAGGATAGGAACAATGAAGGCACCTGTTTTTCCGGAACCTGTGACTGCACTACCGACGATATCCTTCCCAAGGAGAGCCACTGGGATGGTCTTTCGCTGGATGGGCGTTGGTGTCGTGAAACCGACAGAAGCCAGGCCACGAAGAATCGGGCGAGACAGGTTGAAATCTTGGAACGAGCTCTTGGACAGGTCCGTGGCAGATGGCTCGTCGGTCTTCTCTTCGGGCGCAAAGAATGCCTTTCGTTTCTCCGCTTCAGCAGCGTCGACTTCACTTTCGACCTCAGACTCATCATCAGAGGCTTCATCGTCAGGATGAGCGACCGGCGTTGCGACAGAGTCACTGTCAGACGCGGCATCGTCATCGTCGTCCGCCTCTTTCGCTTCCTCCTGATCTCCTTCCTCCTCATCCGCAGAATCAGAATCCTCGTCGGCGGCCTCTGAACCTTCTTCGTCTTCACTAACAGCGCCCATACCGAATCCATCCTCGGCAAGTAGTTCGTCATCCTGGAAATCAACAGACATTTCGCCATCGACCTCCGCGTCCTCATCGCCAGACTCATCCTCCATATCATCATCGGAGTCCTGTTTCTTCTTATTCTTATTCTTCGATTCCGTCTCTTTCTTCTGTGCCTGCCTCCTGGAAATGATCTCGTCGATATCCACTGCCTTCTTGTCCCCTTTCTTCGTCGCATTTTTGTCGCCGTCACCCATGCCCCATCCGTCAAAACCTTCAATCACTCCGCGCGCAGCGGCGCCACCAATATCGAACTCGAAATCGGGATTGAGCGCGCCGTCATCCTCAGCGCCGTCCACAGCTTCGTCTTCATCCTCGGAATTTTCCTCCTGGTCGGCGACGGGCTCTTTTTCTTTCTTGCCATTTTTCAATTGCTGCTTCTGTTTCTTATTTTTGCCCTTTGGCGCCTCAGCAGATTCTCGCTTGCGCTTCTTGGTTCCGGACGAAGTTGTATCGACTTTGATTCCAACGTCTTCGTCATCTTCGACTCCGTCTTCGATAGGACCGGCCTCTTCGTCTGAAAGCGTAAGGACGAAGTCGTCGTCGTCTTTGGCGGAGCTCCGCCTCTTCGCCGACGTAGAAGGAGCCATTCTTGCGGGTTTGCAATTCCGCAAGAGGGCTCAGAGGAAAGTGGAAGTAGATTCGAGGCTGCGCCTCTATAGACTAAAGGACAGTAGAAATATGAACGACACCGCGACCTCCCACAAGTTCTGCTGCACAATGTATCTTCTCAGCAATGCAAGCCTATGGGGACGGATTTTTGTCAGAAAAAAGTTCGAGCTCTAAAGGCGGTGAGCAAATTAAGTCCGGCAGAAAATTGCTTCGGAGAAGCAAAACTTACCGCCCGTTAGTCACCAACGTCCATCCTTCTCACTATCTAGATGCATCTGAACTGCTTTCCGCAAATATCTTTAACAACTGACAGGTTATATTCGTGCATATACTATTGTATGCTTATATGTTACTCTATTTATTAGTCCATGCCGAGAGAATGGCGAAAGCTTCAATTTTCAGGTATCGAATCGACGATACTAATTTTGGCACGACCTTGTATTTTGATTGGTGTCTGCAAAACATTTCAACGTTGAGTACATACAATTGGGGTTGTTTTTCTTCTTCCGGCGTCTATTTCAACCGTTATGTCGCTGGAAGGAAATGTCGGAACGAGATTGATATTGGAACAGAGCCAGATATTTGAGTGGAGTAAAGAAAACAGAGCTGACAAAAATCAAGAGAAGCATTGGCAGCAAGATGTTTGTGGATGGAAAGCAATCAAAGAGACCAGAACATTCCTTGTCTCCTGAGAGAGGACGGGGTTCTGTATGAAGGGACTATTCCATGTCGGAGAGTTTGAGCGCTTTCAGCCCTGGAGATGTCGTTGGGTTGTCTGTGCCATAGATGCGAAGAGAGGGAAACGCCATCACTTCTTGATTTGCTGCGTGCCGTTCATGGCAGCAGAAAAGAATGTTTTGTTTTCAAGGCGTGGAAAACTGCAGTCGATGATCTCAATTTCGTAAACCTCCTTGCGTGATGTGCAAGCGGACTTGTTTCATTGTTGGAAAGGGACGATATACCGTTTGAATGTGTCTCCAGTGCTATATCCGACAGTGCGGACGAGATAGCTGACGTTCAGACTATAGAGAAGATATTAGTGAGTTATCCTGACCAAAGAAATGCACGGAGCGGAAACCTACAATCTATCGAACTTGACTCGTGCGCCCTTCAGCACACCCTGTTCCTCAAACCCGAACTCCTGCTTCAACCATTGCTTGACCCAACCATAGTCGGAACGGTCATCATCTGCGAAAGCGATGGTAAACATGAGCCGAGCAAGCTTGCGACGACCTCCAGAAGCATATGCGGGCCGATCTTCATGGCTGGAATCGAAGAAGTAGCCCCTCTTGGGATTGTATGTGGCATCGCAGACCTCCAGCAGCTTGTCCATGAGGCAACGTCCAATGCCCTTACGCTTGTCACCTTCTCTAACGAAAAGCTCAAGCTCGACCGTGAAACGACCCGTCGTTCTCTCGCCAACAGAGTCAGTAGCAAGCGCATATCCGTAAATCTTGTCTGGAAGGTCATCCGCGCTTGGGGGAAGGCCGTATCTGCGCTCGGCAGCCACGATAAATGGCAGTTTCTCGCGACGACAGTCTGCAATGCGTTGACGTATATCTCCTGCGTCGAGTAGGTCGATGTCCACGCTCAACGTGGAGTTGCGGATATACCAGTTGAAGATATCCATCAATTCAGGGATGTCGCGCATCTCAACGGGACGAAGGTAGACGTTGGCATCGGGACTCGTGAGGCCCTTGGAGCTGAGAACTGGAGAGGCATGGGTGGAGGTAGCCAGCAGATAGCCGACACGTGCTTGCTCCGACTTAACATCCTGCGCCTTCTCTTCCTTTTTGGCATGCCACACGAAGTTGACGCTGTAAGTCATTGCACTCTCCTGGTAGTGAAGACGGGTCTCGTCATGGTTCATGTCAAGCACGGTGGTAAGGTCTTCGAAATCGGGAATGATAAAGGTGCGTTCTCCGTCAGGATGCGCAGTACCATTGAAAAAGGCCTCGTGATAGATGTCCGCTTTGCACGCAAGATCCATGGTGCTGTCGAGCCAAATGCGGAAAGTGTCTTTGAAAGCTTCGAAGTTCGAGCAAGAGTGTGGTCGCCACTCCCAGTCAGCATAGTATGCAGTGGTCCAGCGGTTCTCTGCTGGGATCTCCACTTTCGACGGGCCCTTATTGGCGTCAATATGAAGACTAGTACCGGATGATGGGGGTTTGCGTTCGTGTCCAGAAGTCGGTTCGGTCGACAATAGTACACGTCCATCCTTGACGAAGGGATACACAACAGTACTGGCTGCATAAGCTGCTCGCTCTTCCACGAGGTCCACATTGCCAGTCGCAGATCTCGTTGGATAAGTCGCGGCGACCGGGCCGGGGATGTCACGGTACTCAGCGATGCGCCGAAAAGCTTCAGAAGTTGGATCAGTTGCTGGACCTTCTCTTAATTTTGCAAGGAGCTCAGGGTTCGCCGCATGAGTATCGAATTCCTTGAAACGATTGAGGTGAGCATGTGCAACGATTTCTTTTCGATACTTTTCCAGTTCATCCTGAACCTCTTGGGGCGCGACTTTGTAACCGCCTTCTGTGTATGGTGTTCCCTGCTTAGAGTCGCGCGCGCGTGCTGGAGTGTGTCTGACATCGGCTTCATTCTTCCGCCTACTATTGAACCTACGAGGTGAGGTGAGTCCTGGTGACTGCCATGAATGAGCGCCTTGATTATTAGGGGCTCTTTGTTGCGCAGGAGTGGAACTTGAACCATGCTCAGGACCAGTGTTTCTGACTTTGTTTCTGTTGCGACCTGGCATCATGACCTCATCCGAGTCACCGCTGCTGGACACCATCTTGCCCGGTGGGGAATCGGCCTTGACTGTTCGTACGTCAACGGTATCATTCGTGAGATACACCTTACAAGGGACTCGCCTACCTCGAATGACAGCTGGATGTATAAGTTTCGAGAATGTCTTGTCGTGTTTGGTAATGTCACCTTTGGAGTTCAGTTTTGACGGGGTAGTGAGAGACACAGGTTGAGATCTATTGACTTTTTGTCGTCCAGTGGAAGGAGTTGAGGTGTTATCGCGTTGTTTTGGAATCGCCTCTCTTTTGGCTGAGATATTTTGGCTCTTTGCAGATGCTGAAGGACAGGAAGCGGCAGGAGTTTTCGAGGCAGGTTCCTGGGTTGTAGCAGACTGCTCCTTGGGGCGTTGCTGGGTACTCTGAGTCTGAGCTGGTTGGCTTCTGTTGGCTGCCACTTCAGTACCAGTTGTTGTCGTGCGAGTGCCCTCCGGTTGTGCTTGGTCCTGCGTTACGGCAGTAGTCTCGCCAGGGAGGGAGCTGACTTCAGGAGCTTTCGACGGCAGGCTCCAGTCTTCAGAAAATGGTGGGGGACTCAGTCGACCGGCATCAAGGTCTACTGATGCTTCCCTTTCCCACAGCTCAAGTCCAGTGGCTGCTTCTTGCGGGGCTGGTGAGCGTGCCAAAGGGCTGGATTTGTTCGGGAGATTGTCTGTTTTGGTACGAGAAGGACCAGCTCGTGGCGTGAAATACTGCCTGGTGTTTCTGGAGAACTGTACATGGGCTGCCTTGACCTTCTGCCAAAGCTCAGCATTGTCCTCAGGCCCTCCTTTAGAGGGTGTGCTTGCGGGTCTAGTCATGACTGTCGATAAGTCTGGACTATTGCTCCTAAGAACTTGTTAAGACCTCATACCAGTACTGTTATAACTGTCACATGCAAACCTTTTGTAAGAAACTGACTCTGATAAAACCTCAGGAAGCTAATGGCAGCAGTCTTCCAAAGACTAGTGAGATGTCCATCAATCAGAATACCGATAATGAGGATGGGGGTGAGAGCTCAGGTGGAGAGAGGGGAGGAGAAGTGAGAGAAGGTATTGATGGTTTGAGCTGGGGATGTGTGACTGGAAGCAGACAGTGAGCCCCAGAAGGCTGGCACACAGAATGTAAAGGTCTTAGGTCAACAATGTTAGATTGTGAATACTCCTCAGTAGTATAGTAGCTTTGATAAGGGTTGAAATAGTTTCAGACCACATGAAACCCTTCAAATTGTGCACCTTTGAGAGGGGTGATGAAAACTCAGAACTTCTCATCAGAGTAAGAACTGAGACAATACATAAATCTTTACAGGTATATATTACCTTTATGTTTTTGGCCTGAAAACAATGGCCTTTTGTTGGCATTGCACCTTACTTATCAATGCCCAGACTTATCCGCACTTGATACGGAGTACTTAAAAGACGTTGTCACCTTCCACTCATCTAATACCAAAGCCCGACTTCCTCCATCCATCTAGCAGACCAGGCAAAATGCTGTCGATATTGCGCAAGGCACGGTTGAAAGACAAGGAAATGAGAGTACTGATGCTGTGAGTCTTCTTTATATCTTCGTCAAGAAAATTGTGAGTCCAACTCTAATTGTTCGCGACAGCGGCCTTGACAATGCTGGGAAAACAACCATTGTGAAGCGGATTATGAATGAGGATGTCACCACCGTCAGTCCAACTCTCGGCTTCATTATCAAGACCATCGACTTTATGGGGTAAGTGGCCCAGGGAAATATTCAAGACGATCGCTGACTGGAAGTTTAGGTACAAGTTGAATATTTGTGAGCACGATGGTGGGACCGTGTCCTCTATGAAAGCGTACTAACAGAGCCATGCTAGGGGACGTCGGGGGACAAAAGACACTCAGATCATACTGGAAGAATTATTTCGAGAAGACAGACACATTAATCTGGGTGGTAGATGCGACAGATCGGCTCAGAATCGATGACTGTCGTGACGAACTCGCAGGCCTCCTTCTTGAAGAGGTACGATGCGATATTCCCGCCACACCGCCAGGAGAGCTTTTCACTGATGCAATCAATTCCAGCGCCTCATGGGAGCGAGTCTTCTGGTTTTCGCAAACAAAACGGATGTGGAAGGTTGTATGTCGGAAGATGAGATACGTGAGGTATGGTAAAAAATTCCTCACCCTTTTTTTTTGTTCGATCAAGGATTCTCCCTCACAATCCTCACAGCGCCTTCGCCTTGATGCGATCAAAACCCACAAATGGACAATCTTTTCCTGTAGTGCAATGACAGGGAAGAACCTTAACGAGGGACTGGGATGGGTCGTCGAAGATGCGAAGGATCGATTATTCTTATACTAATTTGAAATGATTGGCACATTATCCGCGTACTGGCGACGTCCTCGAGGACGTTGACTGCCACCAGACTTGAGGAACTTCATGCACAAACGGTGAATCGACGAGAGGACCTAGGTTCAAGAAGTATATACCCAAAGAACTGAAAGGAGTGCATTGTTTCTTGGAATGATGGCTGTATACGCCTCGATCAAAGCCGTTGTAAATATAGCGGCCACAATTGTCAGGCACCAAAGCACAGCGGTGCCTCAGGCAGCAAGTATGCACTCCGTTATTCAGACCAATTGCCGACGACGCCCTTGCAGACATAACACCTCGACCAGCAAAGGGTCGGAGCTCACTGGCATCATCGATTACTGCCGACTCTCAGAATGATCAGCGTACGAGCCGATGACAGATTCGACAAACACACTTTTGATTCCTAAGCCATCCGAGAAGATCCTGATCTGCTCCAGAAATCGGTTAAACACCTGCTGACTTCTTCCCCGACTTGTGGGGAATCTCCTGCCCATCATTGCACATCCGGTCATGGCGATGAAGGAACATGCTTCGAGATCATCAGCAATTATTATGGAATGTGTCCGAGTGGAAACAAATCCTGCAATTGGCATCGTTGATTGGCTTATTGATGCTTTCATCTTCAGGCTGAATGAGTCGACATTTCTCCAGACTCCAGGTGCTTCTCCGTACTCTCGCTACAACCGAGAATGAGCCGGCGTTCTACAAGAGTAACTACGGACGATACGGCATTATTGTTATCATTATTGCTGCACGGCACCCGGCGACTGAACAATAAACCCGCCACTACGTACCTCCAGCGGAGAACTCTTTCTACGTCTTGATTGTGTTTACAGGCCCCATGGCACGTCACCTCCAGGCACAATCAATTCTTCAAGCTTTTCGAACTTCCATGGCAGGCATCGTGCTTACCATCCGCCACCAGGAACCCTCGTCAAGCTGCGTCAACAATAGCATATCCGGACGTTGAATCGGTTTTGAACGCATTCCAGTCTTCCAGAGCTGACGTCAGCCCTGCATGGCTCTATTCTGCCTAAATCAAAATAATGTTTGCTGGACGGAGTATTGAATGATGCTTTCCACGTTTTCTTTCTATCGGAGAATCCCTGCACTCACTTTGCAGGGGATCGACACTGGCATTTGCTGAATTTGGCAGCTCCTGTGGGGAAAACTCTACTACAAGCAATGAGCATACCTCTTCCTGGAGGTTGGGAAGGAGAGTAGGACACGCGCATATAAATTGGCCGTGTGCAACCTACAGGATGAATTCCCAAGCACACATCATCTTGTTCCATTGTTTCTGGCAGTCCCACCATGGTTGGTGCCGCGCCAGTTCTCGCCGTCGCGGCGACTTTCCTGCCTAGTGCTTTCGCTCAGGCGAATACAAGCTTTGTCAATTACTCTTTCGAAGCTCAACCGAATCTCACGCCCATGACCTTGGCGAAAATTGATCTGGGGTTCCCGGATTGCAACAATGGGCCACTGAGCAAGACCTTGGTCTGCGATACATCTGCCACCGTCCAAGAGCGAGCAGCGGCTCTCGTCTCGATGTTCACTCTTGAAGATCTTATCAACAACACTGCCAACACCGCTCCTGGCGTTCCTAGACTTGGATTGCCTCCCTACCAGGTTTGGAACGAAGCTCTTCATGGCTTGGATCGCGCCAATTTCTCGACCTCTGGCGATTTTAGCTGGGCGACTTCCCTCCCATCGCCCATTCTATCCACGGCGGCCCTGAACCGGACTTTGATCAACCAGATCGCGTCGATCATCTCGACGCAGGGCCGTGCGTTCAACAATGTTGGCCGGTACTGATTGGATGTCTATGCCCCCAAAATCAATGGCTTCCGAGCCCCAATCTGGGGCCGCGGTCAGGAGACCCCTGGCGAAGATGCCTTCTACTTGTCCTCCGCCGATGCTTATGAGTACATCACTGGAATGCAAGGTGGTCTGGACCCAGAGCACATCAAGCTGATCGCCACACCAAAGCACTACGCGGGCTACGACCTCGAGAACTGGAATGGTAATTCGCGCCTGGGCAACGACCTTTCCGAATACTATACCCCTCAGTTCCTCGCTTCCAGCAAATACGCCAAGGCGTACAGCATCATGTGCTCCTACAACTCCGTCAACGGTGTGCCCAGCTGCTCAAACTCTTTTTTCCTGCAGACACTGCTGCGAGACTCGTGAGACTTCCCCGAAGCCGGTTATGTGTCGTCTGACTACGATGCGGTTTACAACGTCTTCAACCCGCACATGTATGCCTTGAAAGAGACAGGTGCTGCTGCCGACTCGCTCAGAGCAGGAACCGACGTTGACTGCGGAACCACCAACCCGTGGCATCTTAACGCGTCCTTCTACGGGGCTATGTTTCTCGCGGGGACATCGAGCAAGCTATTTTCTGTTTGTATTCGAGTCTTATCCGAACTGGATATTTCGATGGCGACAACAGCGAATGGCGCAAGCTGAGTTGGAATGACGTTGTGACCACTGACGCGTGGAACATCTCGTACGAGGCCGCCGTGGAGGGCATTGTTCTGCTCAAGAACCATGGAACTCTACCCCCTCTCCAAGAAGACCAAAACTGTGGCATTGATCGGTCCATGGGCCAACGCGACGACACAGTTTCAAGGAAACTATTTCGGCACGGCTCCGTACCTTATCAGTCCTCTGGCTGCATTGCAGGCTTCCCCTCTCAGCGTGAACTACGCCCTTGGCACGAATATCTCATCGAACTCCACTGTTGGGTTTTCTGACGCCATTCTTGCAGCGAAGAAGTCGGATGTCATTATCTTCGCCGGTGGTATTGACAATACTATCGAGGCGGAGGGCCAGGATCGCGTGCACCTTACCTGGCCTGGCAACCAGCTTGACCTGATTCACCAGCTCAGTGGATTGGACAAGCCCGTGGTCGTTCTGCAGATGGGTGGTGGACAGGTCGATTCGTCCTCTCTCAAGAACAACAAGAATGTCAACGCCCTGATCTGGGGCGGTTACCCCGGCCAGTCTGGCGGCCAGGCTCTGTTGGATATTATCACCGGCAAACGTGCGCCAGCCGGACGTCTCGTCACGACCCAATACACAGTCGAATATGCCACGCAATTTCCATTCACTGACATGAACCTGCGCCCAATGGAAGCAACCAGGGCCAAACATACATCTGGTACACCGGCACACCTGTTTATGAATTTGGCTACGGGCTCTTCTACACCACCTTTGAAGTCAAGGGATCCAACGCTCACAGCAGTACCAAGGGTGACACAACATTCAACATCGTTGACCTCCTGTCCCAGTCTCACCCTGATGTCGAATACATCGAGCTCATGCCGTTCTACAACTTCACCGTTTAAGTCACCAACACGGGAAAGACAGCCTCTGACTATACTGCTATGCTCTTCGCCAATACCAGCAACGCGGGTCCAGCTCCTTACCCCAACAAGTGGCTTGTGGGCTTTGACCGTCTGCCGACTTTGCAGCCCAAGTCGTCCATGACCATGACCGTTCCCGTGACTATTGGTAGCCTGGTCCGTGCTGATGAACAGGGTAACAAGGTCTTGTATTCCTGGAACGTACGATCTGGCTTTGAACAACCAGCGGTCGGTGGTGGTGACGATCACGCTGACCGGTAACGCGACGACCCTGGAGAAGTGGCCGTTGGAAAAGCAAGAGATTCCGCCTGCTCAGAAGGCAGATAAGATACCTTGGCTGATTGACAACTGTACATAAATGGATGCAAATGTGGGTTGTACCGATAGATCCGCATTGACCACTGCTCCAAGACGAAAGGAGTAATGAAGATAGATCACTTCAGCTATCTTTCTGCCAAAGTTACTAAAAAAAGGAACCTTCTTAACTCAAGAATAATCAGGATTGTTCTGTTATATATCCCGTAGTCCCCGTAACACCATATTTGTACATGTATATACAATCACCAACCGCGGAAAAAAAGGACCAATCGACCTAAGTAACCATGATATACACACAAGCACCAATGAACAACAACAAAGCAGTTGTCACAAACGCCGCACCGACTTTATCCCCCGTCATCACCGGCTCCAATGCATACAAGGAACTAGACGAACTACCCGACCCCGTCCCCGCGGCCGGATTACCCTGACTCGTCCCGCCCGTCGTATTCGTGACCGGCGCTTTAACCTGCGCGATCAACGTCCCCTGCAAAACCTCCAACGCATCCATCTGCTGCCCCACTCCCGTCGTACCGTCGTACGTCCCCGTCGTCCAGTGGAAACCGCAGTACGTCCCCGTCGAACCGCCCTGGCATTGCGCAAGGGCCGCTTGGGCGGACGGCCGCAGATACGACATGACGGTGTCATAGGTGTAGGGTGCTAGCTGGGTGGTTTCGGCCATCCAGCGCGCGAGATAGGCTTTGAAGGAGAGCTCGTCGGTGTCGCAGTTATCGTTCATTTCGCAGGGGAGTTCGTACATGACGTTGCGGGAGGAGTCGTTGGTGGAGAAGAAGGCGGCGGAGGCGTTGAGGAGGCCGTCGACGCGCTCTTTCCAGAGGGAGGATTGATTCGTCTATTTCAGTTTTGATGATTAGTAGCTAGCTAGCGCTTCCCAAGTGGGCTTTTTTACGGGATAGGATGGGCTCAAGCGTTGGGGGGTAGGTGGGCGGTGGACTTACAAATTTATACATACTCGCCGCCCCATGCAGGTATATTCCATTATTGTACGTCCACTGGACATGATCGATGGACGTGCAATTCGCCTTATCGTTCGTCCCATCAAACACCTGATAGTTCGTCGTATCCAGCAACCCAATCGCCGACACCCAATCCCACGCTTTCACTGCCCAATCCGCATAACTCTGGTTCCCGGTATAGAGCGCCAATCTCGCCGCGATATCGAAGAAACACCCGTTCGCGATCCCGTTCTTGTAATCATACCCGGTGTTGTAGGGAAAGATCTGCCACTTCAGCCCGCCGCCACAACTCGTGTTGTCCCAGCGGCTCGCCTGCTCGTTGAACACCGCCTGCACGGAGGCGAGATACTGAGGCTGATCTGCGGGTGGGTTCGGGAAATTACGCTCTGCCGCCATCATGGCGCTGACGGCCCAGAAGCATTGGTCGTCGTTCCCTTCATCCCTGGTCTGGTTCGCGGGCATGAAGTCGCCCGAGGGACCGGCTTGGTGCACCAGCGCCTGAACGGTGATGTCGTTGTAGCTGGAGTCGCCGGTGAACGCCCAGTAGTTGATCAGGGTTCCGAAGAAGGCGCCGGCTTCCCACCAGTAGTACGGAGCCGGCAGGTTGCCGGGGACATCGCCGGTACGATTGCCTGTGTAGAAGCTGACCAAGTCATAGGCGATGATGCTGGCTGCTTGTTTGACGGAGTCTGCAGAGGAGGGGTTGGTCAGATCGTTAGTAACATGTTGGAAAAATGACTGAGGCTTTGCACGACAAGGGTTGTGGTTTGGTGTTATTTTTTATTCCTGGTCCGATCCATGAACCTGGCGAAAGTACTCCAACAGTGCATTGGGTTACCAACCAGCATTGTCCAAATCTACTGCGATTCCAGCGGCGAGTGCCCGAGGGCATAGGAATGAGAGTATCAAGAACGACAAGAGCCATAATCTGGCTTTTGCAATCTGCGCGTTGAGATATTGGGAAAACAGATCCATGGCTTTGTTCGTGCCCAAATCAAACAAACGCGCAGCAGAGACCCTGCGTAGGGGAAATATCAAACGAAAGAGACGTAACGAGCGTAAATGATGCTGAGATTAGCCCTCAAAGAAATCAGTCATTAAGGACAATAATATGTGCCCCTTTTAGACTTTGACTTGGCAACGATGATCTACGTAGCCAGTGTCCTTTCAAACGAACGATTGATTCATCAGCGTCGTATCATGGTGGTGATGACACCGTCTTTCGGGGTGGGCGCTTCTTAACACAAACCCATCCAAGGAGGGAAAGCGTCCAGACAAGAAGAAATAAAAGGGAGAAGCCTCGAACAAGGATTTTATCTGGATTCCTGACTCCGCGCGCAATTGTGGCTCAGGACACACCAGTTGGGCTCCTGGTGATAGGATAAGTTGGATATGATTAGCTCTGTTCCAGATTTTCGCCCTAGTGGGATCAATCAATAGGGGCTGAAAATTCTACGTCGTACGTACCCATAGCTCTTCAATTTAGAAGTTAAGCATAGTCCAGCGTCGTCATCCATGCTGACGTAGGTTTGGCGCTTGGTGCTGTTTGGATGGCACCATTGGGGCATGGGAGTCCATTGGGAGACCAAAAGGAGGTAAAGGTAGACCCGCTGGCCGCGTATGCCTTTGACGTCGCGCAGTGCGCACTTCGACTTCGGGAATGAAAAAGATTCGTGAAGTGCCGCCAGGAGCATGGATGGAATCACTCAAAGAGAATATTGCAACTGTCCGCAGGTTTCACAGGGCAGTGTACTTCGTCTCAGGACACATTTAACGTGTCTGCAGCACAGGTCTCAATCTCTCATCTGACGTGCGCTATTCTCGAGGATGGTGTATCAGACTGAGACAGTCAACAAAAGCTCCCAAAGGAGTATGATTCGAAAGCAAATTCTTCCCTTCGACTCCGAATACCTGTAGAATAATTGATAACTGGCAACAGGTGCTGCAGCATGAGTAGGGCAAGCCAGTGGATGGATTTTTGGGGGGGCTTATCTGAATTGCCGAGATAACCTTGGAATGATCCATGCGTTCTCCATACATGCAGTCGTCAAGAGCACATCTTCCATAGGTTCTTTTCAGAAGCTTTCTTTCTCTTCACGCATCTTTTTCACCACTCAACAACGAACATACATGCCTCCTATTAGAGTTTCGGTTTCTGATATCTCATGCGGATATAGACGGATATTGATTTGGTACATCATTGGTTCATAGATAGTATAGTACTGTATTGTGGTATATTCGCAGATCGATCGCCAAGCCAGACAAGCTTTTCGCGACACTTCTTGGCGACGATTAATTATGTACAGCCCTGACTGTAGCCAAAGTCATTCGACAATCTCCATCGTCATCTGTGCAAATTGGTCCATAAACAAGGGCGACTGAAACCAAAAATGCGCAGAATTCATATAAGATGCATCTATCAATAGTCTATCCAATGCTTGTCTCTGTCGTGGTCATCGAATGCGAAAACTTCAT
The DNA here is from genome assembly GCA_000787455.1 of Evansstolkia leycettana. Lineage (NCBI taxonomy): Eukaryota > Fungi > Ascomycota > Eurotiomycetes > Eurotiales > Aspergillaceae > Evansstolkia > Evansstolkia leycettana. The sequence goes on along the minus strand of JSYV01000454.1, from coordinate 83,925 downwards.
CAATCTTAGCGTTATATATACACCTTCTACGGTGCCCGCTTTACCATCTGCACTAATTCGTCGTATTCGCCGGTGTTTTTCAACATGCTCCAAAAGACACCTTCTTTTGCGATCAGGTTCGCGGGGGAATCGTTCCTGTTCAACGTAACATCGGGTTTAGTCACGCGTAAAAATCTAAAAGATGTGACAAACACTATGATTCGGAGGAAGAGTATTATACGTACTCGACAATCTCGCCCCCGGCCATGACCAGCACCCGATCATAATCCATAATCGTCCTCAACCGATGCGCAATAGCGATGATTGTCGAATCCGGGAAAACCGATCGAAGAAGCTTCTGCATCTGCATATCCGTCTCGTGATCGACTGATGCGGTCGCCTCGTCCAGCAGCACCACCTTGGAGCGCCGACACAGGGCTCTGGCTAAGCTGAGGACTTGTCTCTGGCCTTGGCTGAAATTCTCACCGTTAGCGGCCACGGGCGTGTCGAGAGTCAGCGCGCGAGTAGTCTTTCCATGGTCTTGGCCATCCTGGCCGTCGTCATGGATCTGAATGGACGTGCATGCGGCGAGTGCTGAGCGCAGTTCAGTATCGCTGGATTCGCCGAATGGATCGAGGTTGGACTGCACGTCACCCGAGAAAAGAACCGGTTCTTGAGGGATTAGAGTAACGCTGGTGCGTAGACGATTCAACGGGATCGTGCTGATGTCGACGCCGTCAATTGTCACCCGCCCGCTGACAACCTGGACAAAGCGCAGAAGTGACAGCCCAAGCGTGCTTTTCCCGCTGCCAGTCCTGCCTACGATGGCAATTCGCTCGCCAGGCCGGGTCGCGAATGAAACGTTCCGTAGAACATCCGGGCCGTCCACTTGATACCGGGCAGTGACGTTGTGGAATTCCACCCGGCCAGAGGTAGGCCAGCTCGCAGGGACCGCTTGCATCTTTGATCGCGTACCAGCATCCGGCTTCTCCTCCGGTTCAATCTCCGCGTATTCGCGCATGCGCTGGTAGGAGTTCAGCTCCACTTCGAGCTCGTTCATGGTGCGCACCAGTGTCAGGATCGTCTGGCTCAAACCGATGGCGTTGGTGAGCGAGAATCCAACCAAGCCCGCGGAGCCGGATTTGAAGTACGCAACGCAGCCGGCAGCCGCGGCAACGGAGGCAGCACAGAGGTCAGATCGGACGGAAACCCATCGGTTGCAGTTATACTGCGCTTCGGCCGAACGGGCATGGACCGCTAGCTTCTCGGCAAGCAGATGCTGGAACACGGTATCCATGCCCTCGCGCGCTCTGATGACAGTCAATCCGGCCAACGTGTCCGTGAACTGAGAGAATATAGGAGAATAGTTAACAGAACACAATCGCTTGATGGAGACTTGAGCGCGGGTATACATTTCGCCAATAGCGAACCCAATCGTACAGATGATCGCGGCTGGCACGGCAAAGATGGGCATGATGGACGCAATGCTGGCAATGCGAAGGAGGAAGCGAAGCGCGTTATCGATAGACATTCGGAGCCAATCGATTAGTACCGTATCCATCGAGCGTGTATCGTTACCAAAACGGTTAATGGCTCGTCCGATAGGATTCTCGTCAAACCAAGAGATGGGTGCCGACATGACCGCCGTCACCAGTTTGGTGTGCATCTTTCTTGCGGCCGTCCAACCTCCATATTGGTAGATGAGATTGTTTGTAAGCTGCAGCAGGAGGAACAGGCCAATCGCCGCGGCATAGATGGACAGATAGAAGGCAGCGTTGGGGTTGTCGTATTTAGCATACGCGCCAGTCCAGATGCTCAGCCAGTACGTAATGGAGAAATAAGCCACTTGCGTTGTGAAGGTAGTCAAAATTGTTAGTACGGCATAGGAAAAACCGCCGAACAGAACCATATATTGAAAAACTATGCAGAAGAAAAGTCAATAGATAGTTCAGCAACAGGGAGATGAGCATTTTCAGAACTTACAAAGCGTGCGTGGAACACGACCTGTGAGAGACGTTTCCTTGGCCGTTCGCCGTGACTGATCGACGTCTTGGGGTTGAACTGGCGTGACGGTGACAGCAGCGGTATCTGGTGTTGATTTCGCCACTTGCGATCGATCCCCTGACAGAGTGGCATTGGATTCCGCTTCTGATGCCCCAGATTCGGACGGTTCTAGAGATCCGAGCTCCTGACGAGACTCCTGTTTCTCCTTGATCGAGGACACCCTGCCATTATTCAGCAGAACCACCATTTCCGCATCCTGTAAAGCTGCTGGATAGTGGGTGACAAGGACGACAGTTCTGTTGGCCAAGAGACCGCTCCGGAAGCACTTCTCATACACCAGAGTGGTTGTGTGAGTGTCCAGCGCAGAGAACACATCATCCAGCAAAAGCGTCGATGAACGCGAGTACAGAGCTCGGGCTAACGAAACACGCTGTTTCTGACCACCCGAGAGCGCTGTACCTCTCTCTCCGACTTCAGTGAGATCCCCAGCCGGCAGTTGCTGGAGATCTTGAACCAGGCCACTTGCTTCAATGACAGCGTTGTAGCGAGTCTCATCGAACTCGGTATAGAAGATGATGTTCTGTCGGATCGTATCATTCTGCAGCCAAGGTGCTTGCGGAACATAGGCTACATCTCGGGGGCATGTAGCGCTGCCTTTCTCGAGGACAGTTTCGCCCAACAATGAGAGTAACAGAGAGGTCTTGCCGCTGCCGGTGGGTCCGGCGACAACATTCAACGCGTCAGATTTAAACCGGATAGAGAGATCCTGTAACCGGAAAGCTGCAATAGGGGTTCTCCGGAAGGTAGCGTTCCTGAACTCAAGCGGACCATCCGGATGCCGCTCGATTTCTTTGGCTGTGTCAAAGAAGCGATCCACGCGACGTAGTGACTCTGCGCCTTGCGCAGAAAGGCGGCTGACGTTGGACAGCCAGACGAACTGACTTCGCAAGGCCTCCATGATTGACAAGGACGTGAAAGCGATTGGAGCTCGGAGTGGACGATCAGTGAAAAGGACGAATATGGAGAACATAACCAGCAAACTTGCGAAGGGAAGAAGGTCGCCGGCCATGTAAATCGCGGCGGCATAGACGCTTCGCGTCCAGAGACGCTGCTGCTCGATACTGCGAACGCTGTTGATCTGATCCATGGCAGCAGGCTCCCATCCAAAGTATTTCAAGGTTCGGATGGAATTCAGGTATTCGGATATTTTCGACAGACGAGCATCCGTGGCCCGCATAGCGGACTGCTGGATGCGAGAGACCTTGCGGGAAGCCATGGCAGGAAGAGGCGTCAAGCATATCAAAGTTAGAACTCCGAAGAAAGACGGCCAACCGAGCATGCGATAGAGAAATATCATTGCGATTGTCGTGGAGATAGGGACTGCAGTGGCCACATGAAATATGTCTCTGGAATTGTAGATGGCATCCACATCGTACGACATCAAGCTAGTCAGATTTGCCTGTCCAGATTTCGCCGCGTCCTTCGTTGTCTCTTCAGGCCGCATAGCCGATTCTGATGCGTCTTTCGAAGTTGACTCGCCTACAGAGCTGTCGTAGATATGCGATCGCAACGCTGTGTGATATATGTCTTGGACAAGAGACATGTTGACGCGTACAAGGAGACGGGTTGCCGTGAAGATATACTGCTGGTAGCAGACAGACCTCATGGTTGGACCGACGAGCAACAAAGCGATCCACAGCGCAGGATGTACGATCGCACTGCCAGAGTCATCCAAGTACGCCAGCAACCGTAACATGGCATATGGCGCCACACACTCGACCATTGCCGTCCCTGCAGACCACCCAATCATGGTCCTGATCTCCGTTTTCAACAGTCTGCAAAGTGTCCGAAACGTCTTTCCACCTTTGAGACGCTGCTCCCTAATCTTCCGCAGCCATATCAAAGGCTCATCATATGTAGGCAAGGGAGGAAGATCATCCATGGTCAAATCTCTTTGAAAGCCTCGCAGTATCACGTAAGTGATCCATTCATACGACCAGTAGTATGAGAAGATCGAGCAAGTTTCCTCCGGCGACGTCTTTTCCTCCACTGAAAGGTCTTCCATTTGTCCATCTGGCACAAGTAGACGTCGCGGCCGCGGTGTGATGAGCGCTATCACAACCGTAGCGGCGAGACAGGCTAGCAAGACACAGTCAATCGGAGTTGGACGATACGTCGAGCCGATGATGCTCATGGGGACCAGGTGTTGAACAGCTGCGAGGACCAAAGCTACCGTAGCCATGGCGTTCATATGATGATACAGTCTTTGCCATATATCATTCATAGTACAAGCAAACCGCGCGATCCCTAGCAGCACAACATAGCTGAACAACAGAGACGGTTTCCAGCATCCCGAATGCCGCGTCGAAAGCCAACCAAAACAACAAGCAGCAATGGCAGCCGTCAACTGTACAAATGCATGCGGGAGGGCTATTGTCTGCTTAGACGCATCTCGAGAATGGTTGGCGAGAAATCGAATCTTGACCTTATACACCCGAGCGATGTAGCGAATGCACAATGACACGGACAATGTCATTACAGACAAGACGAAAGCTATTAGATGCAGATCACCGGCGGCCACAACAGCTGCTACTTTCCTTGTCCGACATTGCCAAATCACCCTGACAACATTTCTTCAGTGATATGCTTTTGCAGGCCCAGAAACAACCTCGACTCACCTCTCCATGTGGCCGTCCGGGGGCGTTCCCACCATTGCCTGCGGCAGGACAGGTCCCATGGCATATTGGAAGTTGTCGTAGTTGTTCTCCATATTATTGTCTGGTCAAAAGGGAACGAGCGTTTTGACAACTCAGGAGGCACTTCCAATTTGGCAACATCCATGTAATGGAAATTCTCACTGCCTTCTACACTGTACAAATGATGGCCCGCACCGCAGCACGAAATGCTGCGCGGCTTCCCAAGGGCAGTCCGCGCGTGTGAATTCAGCGCGGAAAAGTTACGAGGTTGTTGAAGGAATATTATTAGTTCTCATTCCCGACCGGTGGAAATCTGGGTCTGTCTTGTCCAGGAACCGATAAGTTAGTAATTAGTATATTCGTAGTTCCACCAAAGTACCAAGCAATATAATGGCTGACCGCCACTGCCGAAAGCCGAAGGGATTCGTTATTCCAGCCATTGGGAATGCGCCCCCACGATTGGAGATTTTTCCGGTCTGGCACTGCTGGGAAGTGATCCGTTCAAAGCTTCAATGTGGGGTGACTGGAGCATGAGAAACCAGAATCAAATCAGTTGCGTCGCTCTCTTTTCCTGTCGGCTGTTTCCGTCCAAGCAGAACGAAGCGAAGGACACTGCCACCACCGAGTGCGACATGACAGAATAATGATAGGACTTCACTTGTCTCCACTCAGCAGCATTCAATATGATTGACGAGCAATTTCGGTGGATATAGAGAACGAGGGAACGAGAACGTGAGCTCCCGAGGATCTGCCGTTTCATTGCTGTTATATCCAGCAGATCAGAAGTACTACTATTGATCTTCATAGAAATCGCTGATAATCATGAAGGATCAGACGAGTGCTCCAAGGTTACTATTTGACCTTGGATCTTGAGGAAGGCCATGTCCGAACACAGAATCCATCGATCTTGCAGAGAGCCATACAAAATGTCGTCCCTCACAAACTGGGACCATCAAAACGATGCCTCCCTCATCTCCATCGGCACGCATCGTCTCTTCCTCTCAGTGACTGGCACCCCTCGCTCCGCGGGAGACCCGATCGTGGTCATCCTGCCTGGCGCAGGAGAGCCTGCATCCTCATACCCCGCAGTCGAACGACTCGTCGCGTCATTCTCCCGAATTCTTCTCTACGACCGCTCCGGCCTCGGACGCAGCGAGAATGCGCCACCTGATCAACGAACGTCCGCCTATCTGGCCGTGAACGCGGCTGAAGAGCTTCATCAACTCCTACAAGTGACCGATATCACACCTCCGCTCCTCCTGGTAGGTCATTCATACGGCGCCATCATCACGCGGGAATACCTGCATCTCTACCCTGACGAGGTAGCGGGGATGGTTCTCGCAGATGCCTCCACGGAGCGACACTGTGAGTACTTCCAGATGCCCGATCCGAACATCAATGCCGTGTTGGGATCCCTCAGTTTCGCACGGGTGACCGGCCTCAAAGCGGAATCGAAGCTGTCACCGGAGGAATGGCGGATGAGAGCGGCGGATATCTCGAAGGGACGGGCGGCTGCAGAGGCAGAAGCGGCTGCGTACCTTGGGGTGTCGAGAACGTTGGCTGCGAAACGGCAGTATGAATCGCGGCCACTGGGAAACAAACCGCTCAGTGTGATTATATGCAACAGTGCCAGGGATTATCAGCGAGTCTACGACGAAGGTGTCAAGGCAGGGAACGGTACAGAGGAGCAGAGGGAGGCTTTCCGGGGATTGCTGGATCGATGGGAAGAAATCGATGTACAGCTGAAACGCGAGCAGCTGAGCCTTTCGACCAACTCGCGTCTGGTGCATTTGTCGAACTGTGGCCATTTTGTGAACTTGACTCGTCCGGATGTTTTGGCGGAGGAGATCAAATGGGTGAGAGACCAGATTGTGAGCAACGCGCGTCTACCGAAGATATAAGAGTTCTCGTCGTGGCATATGAAGTTGGCCTACTTCATCATTATTCGCGGATCATCAAGGATTGAAGTAATGGTATCCGACCTACTGTACACTGGGCAGCTCGGTAATTAATTTTTGTGTGACATTCAACGTCTTGAAGGAGCTAGCCATGCACACCTGGCGGAGAGCCTCCGTTTCGATACAACCATAACCGACTGAAATCCTTTACTCGGTGCGCGCGCTTACTATGGAAGCTGCCAGAGACAGTCGTCACAGGGCTATTCGCATCGATGATATCCGGAAATGGCCTCTCATCGTCATTGCAAGAAACGATGCTTTCATCCAGATCTTCTCGTTCCTCTTCCGCCCGCAGTGATCCCGAAGTCGCAAATTCAACTTCCATGTCCATGAAATCGTTATGCTCGAGGACCTTCCCGTCTGGACCCAGCGGAAACATGTTATCCAAATAATGCTGGTTGAATTGGTGTCCGGAACCCGGACGAACAAACAGCCGACCCATATATCGGTTCGGGACGTTGATGAAGTTCAGTACACCCCATATGCTAACAAAGTCTCCGGAGTTAGCATAGTGCTCGATATGGCCGATGGATTTGCCGTCTTGCTCCTTGCGGCGGGGATGGCCTTTTGATGTGATCTTCGACGAGTCTATTCGAAGATGTGAAATACTTCGATGCGGATTGTTGAAGTGGTTGGCGGCATTCCCAAAGGTGTATACTTCGAGGTTGTGTAAGAGTTCCTGAGGCATCTCGTCGAGGAGCCAGTCGATTATCAGACCTCCCTCGATGCCGCCTTGGCTGTGCAAGATCAGAACGATCTTGTCGTACTCTGGGTTCAACAACGCCCTCTTGATGAGAGCATACGCGTCTCTGACGTCCTGGGTTGCATAGCAGAAATTTCGCTGAATCAAACATTGGATCGTATCGAAGATGATGCCACTCCTAGGAGATCGATCGGACATTAGTATATCTCTAGTGGCTGAAGGGTGGAACGTACGTGGGATTGTGCACTCCAGTGATCTTCCTACCAAAGGTATATGCCAATCTATCGAGGTTGTTCTGCAGCCAATGATGCCTTGAGTGGAAGGGATATTAGCCGCGATTCTGCAAGAAGAAAACCGTCAGGCAAGCTTACCCAACTGCAACTCCATTCACGAAGACCCAATGCTCCCACTCATGCCCAGGAAGCTCTGCCACCGGAACCTTTGAGACCAGAAAGCTCTCATTTCCATTCAAGGTGACCTTGCAGATTGCGTAGTTGACTAGAAGAACTGCAACAACATACACAAAAATCCACAACGCCGGTATCATGCACATCACACAGATTGGCAGGGATAGCAGAAACGCCATCTGATACCCGATGAGCAACGAATGGACGGCTAGATCGAAGAGGTTCTTTCCCGAGGGATAGAGTTCATCCAATTTACCAGATCGACAGGGTGTGAGAGGAAGGATGATTCCCCAGAATGCCCAGAAACTCTTGAAGAAGAGAAGCGTATCGCTCCATAACAGCTGCAGTGGGGATGCGGTATAAGGCAGCGGCACGTCGCTTTCCGTGCCTCGTTGAGAGGGAAGAACTTTCACCGGCATGGTGTGATTGAGAAGAAAGCGCGAGATATTCTCTCTCTCTCTCTCCCCCTCTCTCTCTCCTCGCAATGACAATTAAACGCTCGAATCCCAGCCAGAATCTTCTTGGCTTGTCTAGAGCTGTAAGCCAAGAAGAAGAGCATGAAAAGAGGGCGAGGACTCTTCACCCCCATTAAAAGAAAATACTAGATGGGAATCCAAGGGGGCCAAAAGAACAAATGATAATGATTATAAAAGAGAATGAAAATACAAGATCTCAGGCTGCCCAGATGTTTTGTATGCCTTGCGGTGTGATGGGCGTGGACGGGTCATTTGACCAGCCACCATGCCCAGGCGACCATCCCATCTCTTAAAAGCTTCAAACCATGGGCAGAAGACCAACGGGAAAAGGTTTTTATTACTAAGGAACTGAAGCAGTACCGTCCTTTGCAACTCCTCGCACAGCCACTATGGCATAGGGCGATCACGAAAGCAAATGGCGTACTGTACTGCTTTGCGGTTGATCGACATTCTCAGCTGAGGGAGTTGAAGACTCGAACAGCCCAGCTGCGCCATAAGCTGCCAGGAGCTCGGTGAACTTCAGCCTCTCCTCTCCTTTCACTTTCTTCCGACGAGCCTTGCATTCTCTGACATGTCTAGCTGAATATCGCTGACGGTTTTCTATACATGGTCGTTAAACTAAACTGGTGGATGAACGCCGAAGTCGGTGCATTTCGAAATTCTGTGCAACCTCATCACTATAACAGGCATGTATCACATGAGCAGTCGCCGAATCAATACATTACATATTGCTAATCCGACATGAAGCAACAGGACTCTCTTCTTCCCCAGGTTAGGTACCTAATCCGCTGTTTAAATGCCGAGCAAGATCTTGGGCATGCCTTCTCAACCTGCCTTCCACATTCGACTAGAACTTACCTCGGGTCCATATCCATTACCATATCACTGTTCCACAGAGAAAACCCCCCGTCTCTATCCGAGAACGACCATGCCTTCAGCATGCCTCTTCATCAGTCTTGCATCAAATCGTTATCTTGGACCCTTGACAGTGATCAAAGGAGGTCGTGGAGCGCTCTGTGCAGGGCCCTGTGGTGGAGCTTACTCCTTCCAAGACAACAAACAAGACACAACGGGGATATCATAAGTAGTAACAATCCTAGATTCCACCGGGATTCTAGTGACGAGGCTCTTGACAACGAAAAAAGACGGCTGAGGATGACTTGAACAGACATGAAACGGAGTACGAAGAGGACGCATCGGAGCCTGAGTACCATCCATTAGAGTCTGAAAGAGGATTTTTGTTGGAGTGATCCGGTCTGAGATCTCGCTAGCTAATAGATACGTCTTTGTCAGATGGATCCGAATGGAGGTAGAGAGGACAGGAACATCGATGTAACAAAAAACTGGGAGAAGCCGAAAGAACAAGGAGAAAAATGCATCAGATTTAGCCGGTTTGAAATTCACTGCACGCTACGGCTCTGTCTGATCGACCTTAATAGAAGGAGATGAAACGATGATAGGAACACTCGCGTGATGAGAACAAGATGGGCAGAAGGAACAAGCCCAAGGGGTATCCCTTTCTTCACACCCGAACTAGCTATGAGACACAATCATTATGACGAGGACAACGGCGCGTGAAAACAAGGAGCTCGAGCTACAATGGGAACAGAACAAAGCCATTGTACCAGGCTATGACTTATAAAGAAAAACAGTGTCTCAGCTCGAAGCCAGTCCTCATGATCAAACAACCCGAACTAGATCCTCATAGTAGTCATTAATCATTATTCGACGTCCAAGACCTCAAGGAAAGCATGAGAGCGAACAAAAGATCTCGACAATGTCCACCTAGTACTCCAAGACAGTCTCAGTCTCCTCTTCGATGTTGTTAGGGCTCCTCGACATTCACCCTCAACAAAGACCATTTGACCAGAGCAACAAAGGGAACGAAGTCCGCAATGCTAACATAGAACAATGACTTCGCCATCTCGCAACGAATGTCTTTGTGTCAACCCAGTCTCATCGACCGGACAATGCCTTTATGTGTGCTCAGTTACCTGGAGGGCCTACGTCCATAAGTTTCTTTGCACGTACTGCCCAATTTTGCTGCTCATTTACTCTCGGCATCTCTGCTCCTACATCTATAAGTATCGCCTCAAGCCCTCGTCAATCTTGCTCCTGATTTTGTTCATCAGCATCGAACATCCATACAACTACTTCAGCCAGCTTTTACCAAGGTGCAACTCCGTCTGGCCACGACCTCCTTGGGAAGAGCGGTTGGAAGTGTCAACATTCAGTCTCTTCTTGGTTCCTTTGGTTGAAATCTGCTTCAGTTTGTCTGTTCTGTCATCTAGTTACAACCCAGCCCCAGAAAGAACGAGAAAGAAAGAGTAAATCCAGAAAAAAGAATATCGACATCTTCACCAAGGTCGGCCGACGATCTGAACACCAAATGTCTTCAGGCAAATACGCATCGATAAAGCCTGCATTGGTGATCATCCCGCCTCTAAAAGAAGAGAACCCGTTCAAAAAGGTCGAAGGGGTCACCACCATGTCTTCGGCCAAATATCCATGGAAGGACTCCGAGGAGATCATCGTAACTCATCACGCCGAAGGAATTCCATGGGAGAAGATCATAGACTGTCGCCGTGTTCTCACTCCAACAGTAAGAAATCCCTGTGGAAAATGTTTTACGTGCCGGGTGGGGGTGGACGAGAAAGCCAGAGCCCCATACCGTGAGGACATCACCGAGGTCACGGCCAAGGAGATGACGATGCTAATCAAGATCTTGCATGTAGCCATCAACGCCTGGAGCCCGTTGAACCTCCGGAGTCAGGTTAAGCAGATGATCGACCAACTCCCTAGACAACTTCGCAAGTTCAGGTTCATGGGTCTGTCTGCTCTGGACAGCTCCGCTCGGAAGATTGTCCTATGTGAATGGCATGGTGAACTCAACGCCTACCTTATCAACGATGTACTTTTCCTGATTCAGCGCGAGGTGACAACGAACTTGAAGATCTTGAAGAAATACCCAACGGTCGTGGGACCTAGAGAGGCCGAGAGTGTCCGTGCCCTTGAAGTCGTTCAGGGAATGTGGAACAAACCATGGCCGCCGTCCATTGTACTACCAGGAGCTTGGGACTACCAGGCCAACAGGTGCCAGGCCTGCATGGTGTCGCGAATTGCAGCCGATCCAGGTATCCTTGAATTGTTCCGGGCCACCCTCCTGAGCAGGACGAGAACCAACCGACAGCACCGTGCGCCGAGATTGCTCCCATTCATTGATGCATGCATTGAGGAGTATCAGGCTTATTCAACAATTTATTACAACAGTGGCGAGAGAGCATTGGCTTTGAAGAAGGCGAGAAAGGAAGCAGGGAAGCTCTTGTACAAGCAGAAGTATGGGCGCCACCATGGTAAGAGAAGCGAGAACCACGGAGAGACCGAAGTCTCCACATCTGAGCCAGCTTCCTATAGCCATCCCGAAAGTCTGGCGTATATCGGCGAATCCAATGTTTCCAGCGAGTCAGGACTCAACAGCGACCAAGAAAGGGAGGAAATCATCAAGATTTACGCGAGTCTGAAGGTGAGCGAGATGCTTGAAGGGAGTGATAAGCAGAATGCTTCCGTCAATCATCATTCCTCCGACCTGGAGGCTTCTGTCAATCCACTCTTTGACGATGAGGAAATCAATTCTCCCTATGAACCTCCACGATCTAACCGGCTTTGGCGGAAGCCTTTCACCGAATGGAATAAGTCCTACGAGGATGTCCAGGTCCCAGAAGGACTTCGCTGGACAAAGGCAGGAGAAGGAACCAAGTTGCCAGCCACTATTTTCCGCGGAGACCATGGGCGCGGTGAGCAACAGGCGGAGGAATACCGCGCTCTTCTTAGCAAGCACACTGAAGGCGAGGTTGAATCCCACTACAGCCGAGAATCCTGGGAAGACGTCTCCGTTCATGAAGCAGGCGCCGCTGAAACTACTTGGGATCTTGTTTGCCAGATGGATCACAATTGAATGAGCTCCAGTGGTTTTGACGTCCGCAATCGGGAAGTCCGTGGCTATTTTCACCTTCATTCGCCAATACTGGGTCGAAGAGATAGAGTCGGTGTGCGGGGTTCTGATATTCGAAATTATGAAATGGCGTCTTTTAATCGCAATTCCGATCCGCCGATGCTGGGTGACAAGATAGAAAGAGTGTTCGGGTTGTGCACATTCCAAGTCGTCAGGTTGATCCTTGTTTCCCCTTTCCTTTCCCTCAAGCACGGTCAACAAGAATTTGTTTCAGTCAAGAAGTGTTTTGTAATAGTGTGCCTTTTCAAGACTGCAAACAGAATGTGACAATACAGAGGCAGCGACACATAGGTATCATAGACTAGAATTGATTGAGATTTCAAATCAAATATGTGCAATTACTGGAATAAGAGAAGTAGGTAAAGACAATCGTGACATCAGAGACCCAAATGTAGGAGCCAATGAAGACAAGGATAAAGGCCAAAGGAAGAACAAGAAAAGAAACAGAAGACAGGGCGACCACCTGGCGGCCCTCAATTATTAATACAGAGTAAGAATAAGGGGGACATATACAATGCACGGCCTTGTAGACTTCAGAGATGTCCTGCACCTCTGGATATCAACAACATGCGGGATGCAAAGAGAGAGTAATGAGTTTTTTAAGACAATGGCCCCTTCAACATTACAAGCGCAGAAGACATCCAAGCGCATATCGAAGTGCTAAAGGTATCAAGCTTGAAGGACGCTGCTTGTGACTCCATGGCTAGCCCCTTTCAGACTATCAAGCTGCGGGGATAATGTGGCCGTCTTTCTGCGTAGCCGTGTGCGGGTGTTCGAACCGGCGGCCGGCTCCTCCGGCGAGATAACAGCGGCCACGGTGTCCTTGTTGCCGGCGAAGGTAGCAATCTCAGGCTGTGATTCATCAAATTCCAAAGCAGTAGCGGCATCCATATCCACCTGCTTCTGCGCAGCCTCCCTTGACCGCTCGTAACGAAGCTTGACGTCCCCCTTCCACTGTGTTCCAAGCAGACGATCCCAAAAAATGAAGAATGGCTGAGAAAAGTTGGTCTTGATTCCCCAGCTTTGATGATGGATGTCATGATAAGCCGCGTTATTCGAAGTGACGTGCTGTAGGGGATCCCAGGGGAAAGCATAGCCACAGTGGTCGTCCACCGTCTTGATAGTGGAAAGGGTGAAGAACCACATGGACTGGCGGTTTGTCATGCGAGTAATCAAGAAGGCCACACCGGTGCCGGCAGTGTCAAGAAGGAACCCTTCGACGGGATGGTTGTAGAGAGCACCGAATGCGTACGGAACGTACAAGCGGTGATGACGAGAATGGAAGGCAACTGAAAAGAGTTAGGATCACTTGGACAGTGTTTATCAGAACCGAGAAAACTCACCGTAGAGCCATCGATTCAGATGCATGGCACGATGCCAGAAATACTGCCAGGTATCCAGAATCGAAACCGCCACAATGAATTGCAGAGCCGGGACAAAGTACCAGTAGATAAAACTGGCGGTTGCCAACTCCCAGCCCGTGAATGCAGGGGCAATTACCTCTGCACCGTTCTCCAGGATCACTTTCTGTGTTACGTCCGGGTAGTAACCACCAGCCAGAGCTCCAGCCAGCATTGTGAAACCGTGGCGGGAAAGGTTCTTCGCCACGCCCAAAGCGTCGACTCCAATAATGGCCAGCAAGCGCGGGAAAACCTTCTGAACAATGCGGATGCGCTGGGCCCAAATGGCGACATCATATTCCTCCTTGCCAATATATTCCTCGGAGTCAAAGTAGGCAACCACCAAACCCGCTAGGGTCTGGATCATTTGCTGAAGGATGACATCTCTGACGACTTCCCAGCGGGTGACACGATTTCGCTTGAGCAATTCCGCGGGCGTGTGAAGACGATACTGAGGGAAGTAGTCGTTGACATCGATGTAATGATAGACCATGGACAAGGACCAGTAGGCGACAATAGGCAGGATCAAAGCCAGGATGTTATCTGGAATCGGCGATAGGAGCGGAGGCCGGGGAGTCAAGGTGTAGGTCGGAAGAGGAGGGAGATCGAACGCAGCTGTGGTATTAGGGGCCATGTTTAGTGAGTCGGCCACAGGGGAAAAGAAAATCTCTCAGGTCCAGCAGATGAGCGATACAGAGGTCATCAGACGGCGGCGCGGACGCAATCGACCGGAATTTTTCTGCAACGATAAGAACTGACGTAGGCACCGAAAATTCGGGGGATGACTGGTCCGCACAAGGACAGGTTGATTCAAATGTCGGAGACTATCTAGGATACAGAGAAAAGAGTGTTCCCTAGGTAGATAAATTTCAAAAGGAAGAATGAGTGGACAAGGAACTGGGCTTGGTCGACAATCAGATCTATCTGCGGATTCGCCTCGCCGCTTCCACCTGGAACAGGGGATGCGCTGGAGAGGAAAGCACAAGGACTGGCGGTCCCAATCGGGTGGTTGAAACCGATGACAGGAGACTGTCAGACCACCGATAGATGGTCGATGGAAATAAGCACTAAATAGTACAGTAGATGGTTAGGAGAGAGGTAGGAGTTGAGTCAGGAGATGCAAAAACGACGACGACGATAAAAACGGAGCGGAAGAGAAAGAAACTCAACCTGAGCAGTGGTGCCAGATCGGTTATCTAATCAGTATCAGAGGGGAGGCCGGGTCGATGCCTTAATGCCTTCATGCCTTGCTGTCATGGCCTTGCAATATGGCAGCCTGAGGCAGAAATTGACAACAGCAGCGCAACCAATGAAGATCGATTCTGCCCCGCATACAAAAGAAAAGATCTGGCCTCAGGCATCCACATGGATGCCACGAGTCACCCATATTTCCAGATGAAGATAAGAGAAATACCTCGCTAAACAGAAGATTATAATAACCGTAGATAGGAGTCCTTGATCATCAGAATCGTAAACAATTGCATTCGGTACTGCCACCTGCACTGCTGTAGAGAAATGCTGTTCTTATCCTGGGGCCAGAGCCTGCCAGTCCCAAAGCAGGCTAGCCCGCCAACCCCACTACCAGAGCCTGAGGGAAAAGGAAAACGAAAAGGAAGAAAAAGACTAAGACCGCTAAATCTTCACATTTCTTTCCTTCTGCCCCTCTCCTTCCCTAGCCCACCTTCTCCAGTCTCTATCGTTTGTGTGAAGTTTTGTTTCTTCAGCACCCGCCAAAATGATCATTTACAAGGTACGTTTCCCCCCCAGTAAGGATCTCGGTTCTGTCTTTCGAATAGAAAAAAATACATGAATCATGAAGAAACAAAAGAGCCACATATCTTGACGCCCGATGATCTTATTCCGTGCGCAACCCTACCACAGCACACGCTAATGCTTCCTTTTTTTTTCTAGGATATCATCTCCGGAGACGAGGTTCTCTCCGACACCTTCAAGATCCAGGAGAAGGATGGTGTTCTTTGGGAGTGCGACTGCCGCAAGTACCTGAAGAAGACCAACGAGGACTTTGCGCTCGAGGGTGCCAACCCCTCCGCCGAGGGTGGTGATGATGAGGGTGGTGATGAAGGTGGTGAGGTCATGATTCACGATATCGAGGACCAGTTCCGTCTCGTCTGGCTCAAGACCGAGGAGGGCATGAAGCCTTCCAAGGATGCCTTCAAGGCCCACTTGAAGAGTATGCCTATTCCTTCTCCCAACGATTGCATATCACACAAATAAATCAATATCGCTGACCATAAATTTTCTTTTCGCTTCTGTAGACTACGTCAAGAAGGTCCTCAAGAAGCTTGAGGAGAGGGGTGCCCCCGCTGAGGAGATCGAAACCTTCAAGAAGGGTGCCCCCGGTGCCGTCAAGAAGATCCTCGCCAACTACGACAACTATGATGTTCTCATGGGCCAGTCTATGGACGGTGATGCTATGTACGTCCATTTCGCGCTTCATTTACAATCTCCGTGTCATTTCTTACTAACCGGAACTTAAACGACAGGCACGTCCTTATTGACTTCCGCGAGGACGGCGTCACCCCCTACGCCACTCTCTGGAAGCACGGTCTCGAGGAGATGAAGGTCTGAGCATGACGGCTACGAATCTTGTTACTTAGAAGAAAACTTGCTTTAATGAATCATGGGAGAAAGAGGAACGTCGACGCGAGACTGAGCCAAGCGCTCACTCTACTATCTTTGTATCCTCATTGCAGTCCCGCCTCATGAAATATATCTCTTTGTTAACCTCGTTAAGATTCAGATCCAGTAAATAGATCCGTATATCAGGCTTCGACTGTTGAGATTAGTGATCTCGGTGTGCTGAAACCATTCATAACACTCGAGTAAAATGGTATCATAACAATCCGTATTTTCACGATTCCCACGATAAAACAAGAGTGGAGTTACCGTCAGAGGACGGCCTGGGGTTCCTCGTTACCTAGGTAGAGATGACGAGTGTCCAAATCAGTCCATTAAAATCCCAAAGCATGACCAATTATGTAGGCTATAGATGGGTTATATTATCATCATATATATACATCGTATCGCATCGCAACGCATCTCATCTCACCCATATCTTCCCCACCCTCCACCTCTCATCTCTCCCCACCCTGCCAAATTGACTGGTCGACTATTACCCGTATCGATATCAACATTATTACTTCCACCAACACCTCTAGTTCCCAAATCTCCAAACTCGAATCCCGTCACCGGATCAAGCTCCATCAACTCGTCCGCAACAGGAAGATGCTGACCGAAGACAGCATCCCACTGATCCCAGTCGAAGTTGAGGTTGGGATCAACCATCGACGGCGGAGTAGGGACACCCATCCCGCCTTGCCCCTGCGGGCTAGGAGAAGTGGAAGCCGAATCCATGAAGGGCATGGCGGAGGGTGGAGTAGCGAGAGGAGGAGCGGAAGGTTGCGGGAATGCAGTGCTGGCGGGGTTGAGCGGTGCGAGGCTTTCGGGGGAGGAGGAGACGACTGATGTGGCGAGGGTGGAGTCAAGAGGGCGGCTAGAAGGGATGGTAGAGTACTGGGGTGATGTCGGCCGGTGGAATTGGGGCGGGGTACCTGGTGCAGCGGAGGTTGGGATGGGAGGAGGGAGTTGGTAAGAGTATCTGAGGGGGGTCGTTGGCGTTGATTGGAAATTAGAGACAGGGCTCGGGAGCATGTGAGCGCGGGTCATGTTGTAGAACGTCTTGGAGAAGTCGGAGAGTTGCCGGTCGACGATGATCGATCGAACAGGAGGTGCTCTGGAAGCAGCGGAAGATGCGGCGTTCATAGGTGAGTTGGCGTCGTAGCTGCTCGGGAGACATGGGGAATAGTATGGCTCAGGAGTGCGTATCTTCGGCGTCGGCGCAGAGACAACTCCTGCTTGGATTTGAGCTTGCTCCGTCCATAGTTGATGAGGATCTAGACCAGCTTTCTGCCACGCCTTCTGGCGCAGACGACGTATCATGTCCCAAGCTTCGCGGCCTCCATCTTTGAGAGGTCGTTGGGTAGAAATGCCATCTTCGCCACCGACCACACCCCCATCGGGACCAGTGAGTGAAAAGATCTTGTCGATGAACGCCCTTGACTTCGAAGCTTCAGGGCTATATGGTCGTTCGTAGAGATCGATGAGCATAATCCTACATGCAGTTAGAGACAAGTCTCCAAAGACAAGACGATGGGTGTACATACATTGTTGCATGCATGGGTTGGTGATTGCTGTTAATACGTTAGCTCGTCTTCGTGCAGTATACCTAGGGATATCGCTCCAAACCTACCCAGGCCAGCTCCACTGGAAAGGCTGGAAATCCGGATCCGTAGCCAGAGAGATGAATTTTTCCATGAACCCGTGGCAGTGTCGCAGAGCACTGAATAGTGTCAGTCTTGTAGATCAAGGCCAAGCGACTGCATGAGCATGTTTACCTTTGTCTTGCAGCTGGCCATATTCGGCTCTTGGCGTTCTTCAGGAACGGTTGATAGGCGACACAGAATGCCTTTGGCCATCGGTCAGTCCCGTGAGCAGGAGCCTTAGAATTCAAAATGTCTCACCTTGTCTATGAACAGTGACATTAGTATTTTAGCCCACTTGTGAAATGCGACGAGAACCGGCGAGTGGTATTGCTCGGCGCAGCCAGATGGCCCTTCTCCTGGCAACACGGTATCATTCGACGGAACCTCGACCGGCGAACGGGAGGAAAACGAACGAGAGCGGTTAGGAGCCACAGATGATGCATCCAGACTGCCCACGGTCGGAATCCTGTCGACTATGGAATTGAGCTGGAGCTGAAGATCGACAAGGATTGACCTGAGCTCCTCCATGTCTCTTCGCGTAACTGGCCGGGTTCCCAGCTGAATCTTCAATATTCGGCGAACGGCGCCTAAACGGGGTCAGTTCGCGTGGCTTTGCAAAAAGGGCCGAGTCAACATACGAGCCATGATGTATTTCCCTCTGGCAGAGAGGTAATACACATTCACCATCGACGGGCCACCGCAAACAGTCGGATCATCGGGGTTATCTCGTGGTCGCATATTGGCGGAAACCATTCGTTCATACTGCTCCGCCTCGGGAGTGCCCAGAATTGTATCTTTGACCTCGCTCGTCTCTCGAACGTCCCAATAGTTCTCATCACTCACCAGAGGCGGTAGTCCACTGGACATTGCTACCACACCATCCATATGCACAATGTGCCACCAGAGCCGACGCCGATATTCCGCCTCGCAAGGACCGATCCCGAACTGCGCAGGGTCTCGATGCAATCCCATTGTCTGCGCTACTCTCATGGCCATACTGATGAACAGACTACTTGTCAGGGGTTCCTCTTCCTTTGACAAAATTGTTTGAACGAGCAAATAGGCAGCCAGCCCTTGCAGTGAAGGACTTCTGGGAAATGAGATCTTGTTCAGCCACCGTGTCACCTCCTCATGGTACACCTTGGATAGAGCAGCTCGGGACGAAACATTGAATTCGGCCTTGATCGCACGAATGGAGATGGTCACGGAACCTCCATACCAAATCGCGTAGAGTAGAGGAATGAATGATGGATCAGGGCACGGCTCGCCGGAGTAGCTGCGGTAATCATACCAATCCCAGAACGCATTGTATAGCTTTAAGATCGTCGGAGGATGGATGACAGGGCTGATCGCGTGTACGCCAGACATGAAGCCCTTATAGAGGATATGGCTCTGTCGTTTGGTTGGCAGATTATCGAGCATCTCTGGCTCGACCACTTTGTCGTGTACAGATGGAGAGTCCCCTGATGGGAATAGTATGGACTTCTGAAAAGTCTCTCCATGAGAAACCGATCCGTCGCCGGACCGGGGATTGGATTGGTCAAACGAAGCATCCCATGATTGACCCTGCGTTCTCGGCGCAGGAGTGCCTGTTTTGTCGTCATTGGACCTTTCGTCAGGGGGCGAAGGATTGTGCGATCGATTCTGATCTCTGAGTAGCTGATTCAGTTCGTTGATCTACGTCCATAATTAGCCTTGCATTTTTTTCCCGCAAGAACTTCCCACTCAATGGTCTTACCTCGTGCGATATGTAAGCCCAGTAAGTTGTTCCAACATATCTGACGACCGGGTTAGAACACATGCTATGCCTTCCAGGTGTAGTTCAACTCGCCTTGACCTCCCTCCGTCCTCAAGACTCAGATGACCAAGATTCAGACTACCCACCGGGTCAACAAGGTCCGTAGCAAGTCCTGAAGGAATGGGAAATTCATCGCCACTTGAATCCGCCGCGCGTCGTGGACTAGCTGCGCGAGACGCATTTGCTGCTTGCCCATTGCCCTGCCGCTGATCTCCCGGCAGAGATTCCACCCCATTGTTTTGCGCCAGCAATTGCCTCTCCGACTGATCCAAGGGCTGGTTGGTTTTGCTGAGCCGCTCGATCATCGATGTGAGTTTTTCCAAGCGCGCTTCGATCGCGTTGGATCCGGACCTCGGTTCGTCTCTCAAATGACCATATAACGACTGGAGATCCTCGACATCACCTTCCACCGGCCTCGAGGTCTCTCTCCTCCTCTTGATTCCATGTCCGCTTCCAGATTGTCCGTTGCGTCCACCGGTGTCTTTCTGCGGCGTCGCATCGTATACGCACTCGTTACCGTTTTTTGCGCAGTTTCCACAGATGGGGTGAACCTGTCAGATGTTAGTGAATCCATTGCGCGTAGATCGTATTCTTGAGAAAAAGAAATGCATTTCCAACACACCTTGTCGCATTTGACCTTCCGCCTGCGACAGGTGTGGCAGCTGTAACTCGCGCGGTTTCGGGTAATCTGCCGACCTCCGGCAAGAGGACCTTTGCCAGTTGAGGACCTGGAGCCAGATGTAACAGAAGCGTGCGTGGAATAATTATCGAATTGGAACTGAATTCGAGTGTCTTGCGTCGTGGGCCCTCGATCGGGTTGATTGTTCCTCGTCAAGTTCGGAGTCATCGTATGCAGGCCGCGGTGTCTTTTTATCCATCGAGGTTGACGGCAAACGGGTCTCATAGAGATTCGCTGACTCGGCAAAGAGATCTATCAAATGGATGAGGCGATCTCGAAGGTTTCATTTAGAAAGTAATCTTGAGATTGATCGAAGCTGCGACAGCTCCAAGTGGCGATGGATCGCAAATGGATCGGATCGTTCACAGCTTGGAGTCTCCGCTATCCAGATGCGTCTGGGGTAACGCGCATTGAGTGGCTTATCAAATCCCTGGGTCAAGAAGAACGACAACCACACTTCGAAGATCATCTCGCGGGAATATACAGTAAACCATGTCATTAAATGACTGCTTTACAGACAAGATTTACCATCTGATTGATTACTTTTATTGTATATCTGATGACAATATGGGGGCGGTTGCATATGCACTGTGTAATCATGCAAAACGATTCAGCTTCATTTCACTGCTGGTATCAAGGAGCACGAAGCCTCTATTCTAGTCAAACAGAAACGCCCTTCGCCGTGCAATGCAATCACGAGTAATCAAGAAGCCCACATGAATACAGTAAACGGAGAGAAACTGACACCAGGAGAAGAGAGAAAATGCGATTATGCCTTGCCCTTCTTCTTGTCCTTCTTTTTCTCTTTACTGCCCCCAGCAGTGGGCTCGCCTATCATGCCAGGCATCCCGGGCATTTCAGGTAGGCCAGGCATACCCTGGAGATTTTGCATTTCAGCAAGGGCATCTTTGAACGGGTTGTCGCTGACCCCGCCGCCACTGTAAGCTGGCGAATGGATCGGGAGGATCTTCCCGATCTTCCATCCTCGAGGAGCGGGAGGAGCAGGAGGCAGTTTCTCTGGCATTGGTAGACCTCGAATTCTCAATCGATACGGAGACTCTTCCGTGGTGGGATGGGCTTTGAGGTACTGCGCGACAAGGATGTAGAGATGGTGCTCTGGAATTGTGAATGTCAGCTTTTCTCGAAACCATGCAAGAGCCGAAATCATGGAGAAGGTTGAAACTCGAAGGACATACTGTTCTTGATCTTCGGGTTCACCAGTCTTCCATTCTCATCCTTCAACATCACTCGCACTCGTCCAGGGTTGGCCCAATCTTTCGGATGTAGCTTCTCCGGCTCGAAGCCAACGTTCAGACCGAGCATTTGGACAGCATCGACAATATCCCTCGCAAGTGGATTTTCCACCGCCAGCTCCGCGCCGACCTTGCGGCCTTCCGCACGCGACCGGGACTTGTCAAAGTAGACTGGATAGAGGCATTGGAAGTGTTTGGGTATCTCACGTCGGGGTTCGGGAGCCGGTCTCATGGGCATTGATGTAGAAGTCGCTATCGAAGGGATATTGGCCGGATTCAGGATTGATTCTCGTACCAAGTTGGACGGAGGGGTATCGGAGGGCGCAATCTCCTCGGGGTCTGAATCAGAGACCTCTTCCACGCGTGCGTGCGACATAATGGCGAGTGAATTTGGGGAACGATAGAAAAAAGGTCCTCGATATGCGATTCAGCAATTGACCTGTCTATATCGAGTGCTGTGCTGTATTGGTAAAAAGAGCGAAAGAGGGGAAGAATGTAGCTGTGGAGGGTACTCGATCAGTCTGGCCTTTCTGTGCGGGAGTGATTTTGGGCGGAGCAGCAGTGCGGGAGCGGAGAGCCAACCCACAGTAGTAGTAGTAGTAGTAGTAGTGTTTGGCTGTCTGGTAGCATTCTCGCTTTGCTCCCCAAGATAATTCTCGACCACCCACTTCTTGCATGTTGCAAAATGAATCTTTGAACTACTTGAGACGGTCCATCTGCTGCCATTGGATGGAGTATGCAATGATTTTAATGCTGGAAAGACGAGCCTGCAATATATCAAGGATTACCTCGGGTTCACCAATTGTCTCGGACCACTACCAGCATCAAATTCCTTAGAGGAACAGTAACCTGTCGATTCATGCATGCATCTTGGCCTGCTTTCCAGCTGCAGTTGTCGATTATAGTAACAATTAGCAACTTGTACAGAAATAACGACTCTCAATTGACGGAAGTCTGGCGTCCAGCTAATGCCAAATCACAGCACGGAATTTATCTGGAATCTGATAATGTCACTGGCTATGATGCTTCGAGTAAGGTCGTGCTCAGCTTTCACCAGGCACTTCTTGAGAATTGTTTGGTAACTGAGTCGTGGAGGACGTGCTGGCGATGGAACCTCTCAGACGTCCAAGGACCATCAAACGAACGAATGACTCTTTAGCTCCGGCAAAATTCCATCAATCATCTTTTCTCAATAGCCGGGCGAATGACTCCAGGCAAAGATTGTCCCGAATCTTTACCATACAGAGCCTGCGACAGGGGACACTGGCTATCAATCGGCAGAGTATACCAATGACCTCCTCGGCATCCCCGTATCGGCATGCCGAACGGGCATTGGGCCCCGCATCCTGCCATTGCCTAGGTAGAAACCCCGCAGACAGTGAGGAATCGACCCAGATGACAATAGAGATAGTGAAAGGGAGGTGGGCTATAAAAGGAGGGATAACCCTGCGATCATTTGCTTGATCTAGTCACTTTTCGCGGTTCAAAGTCACCCATCCCTTTTTCCTCATCATTTTGGCACCCGAGGCTTTTGACTTCACAAGAACGAGCAACGTCGAGCATACTCACGTATGCCATACGATATGGCGCAGACTGGTATGAAAGCCCTCTAATGTATTGATTGCAAGTTTACTTTTCCACCCTCCTCACACATGTCAAGCAGATTCCGCCGTGGCCAGCGCTGTTCTTCACCGCAGCACCCGTGTGCTCCCTAAGAAAGCCATCGGCGGCAAAGGAAGCTACATCTTTCTCGAAGACGGGCAGAAAATACTAGACTCTACGGGTGGTGCAGCTGTGTCCTGCCTTGGTCATGGCAATGAGAAGGTGCAACAAGCCATCGTAGCTCAAATCAACGAGCTATCGTACTGTCACTCTGCCTTCTTCGGAACGCAAGTCTCTGAAGACCTCGCCCGCTTCCTGGTCGACTCTACCGGAGGGAAGCTTTCCAAGCTCTACGTTATTAGTTCTGGTATGTTGCACACGCTAAACTTTCTGAGAAAAAGACCGGCGCTGACATCCAAATGTAGGCTCCGAAGCAGTTGAGGCGGCCTTGAAGTTATCCCGACAATACTTCCTTGAACTTCCAACCCCGCAGCCTCAGCGCACCAGATTCATTGCTCGCATGCCATCCTACCATGGCATCACGCTGGGTGGGCTTTCTGCCGGAGGACATGTTCTTCGTCGGGAGCCTTTCGAACCCTTGCTCATGAAGAACACTTCACATGTGTCCCCTTGCTTCGCTTACCGCGGTAAGAAAGACGGAGAGTCCGACGCAGATTATGTCGCTCGTCTTGCTGCAGAGCTGGACGCAGAGTTCCAACGTGTCGGACCTGAGACCGTGTGCGCTTTCATTGCGGAAGTAGTAGTTGGCGCAGTATGCCACCCAGCCTCTCAAATCTAAGCTTCTCGGAGTTGCGATCACGATACTAATAGCATTTCTGCATAAGGCTCTTGGATGTGTTCCAGCCGTACAGGGATACTTCCCAGCCATGAAAGCCGTATGCGATCGGTACGGCGCACTCTTCATCCTAGACGAAGTCATGTGCGGAATGGGCCGCTGTGGCACCCTGCATGCATGGGAGCAAGAGGGAGTTGTCCCTGATCTCCAGACAATTGGCAAGGGCCTTGGAGGCGGATACGCTCCCGTGTCGGGAGTGTTGATCGGGGAGAAAGTCGTCCAGGTTCTAGACAAGGGTACTGGAGTCTTCAGACACGGACAGACATACCAGGGCCATCCTATCGCGTGCGCGGCGGCTTTGGCCGTGCAGAAAGTCATCAAGGAGGAAAACCTTCTGGAGAATGTGCGCCAGATGGGCTCGTACTTGGGTGAACAGCTCAAGAGCCGCTTGGAGAACCATCCCTACGTGGGAGATATTAGGGGTAAAGGGTTGTTCTGGGGAGTATGTAAACGCTCTGCAAATTCCCTCTGCAAGAACGAGAAAGACACTAATTCTCGCGCTTAGATTGAATTCGTCAGAGATAAAACGACAAAAGAACCCTTCGACTCCAAACTTGCCATCGGAACCCTCATTCAAGATACAGGTCTGAAACCGGAGTTTGGCATCTCCTTGTACGCTGGAACCGGCACCGTTGATGGCGTTCGCGGAGACCATGTCCTTCTCGCACCGCCGTACAATGTCTCCAAGGAGGAGATTGACATTATTGTCGATACTACTGCGAAGGTCATCGAAGATGTTTTTGCTCGTTTGAAGATCTGATTATGTTTCATAATCCTAACGCATGTTAATATACGCTGTTGTTGAGAGCAGCTCAGGAAGGCCATATTGATTTTCTTCGAACTCTTTATATAGTCCTACAATAACGGAATTGAGCAATAAAATATGAATGGAAGATACAGTACTCCATGATATCAGTGTATAAGTACAGAAACATTGACAGAATGACCTGTAAATGACGTCCCGGATCTGGCAGTAACTGATATGGATAGTCGACTACTCCGTCCAAATCGAAGCAAGACTAGTTGGTTGCAGGCTCAGTTTAGATTTCTCCAGGTGAAGAGAGAACTAAGTACACTTATCAAGGACGCGAAGGAAGTGTGATGTTAATGTAATCAAGTCGTACAGTATATCAATGAGTCGAACCTTTAGCAGATCCTTCTTTGTCTACAGGCATTTTATCTTGGAGCTTTATGGTTATAAGGACCAGGAGTCGAAATGTATTACCATGGACGGCCCAAGTCATTAATTGTTTGCCAATCCGTGATCTCTATAAGCTTCTAGAGATAAGGAACAAGCATATACTGTATCCTATGTGAGAGATTCCCGTTCCCAAGCAAAGATCTGGAGGTGAAAGATAGCATAAGTCTCAATGTAAAAGGTTCGTTAATAATACAATGGATCCCAGCGAAGAGATACATCACGCGTTGGGCTTTTCTTGCCCTTTGGCAACTCCATCGTGAACCTGACCTTTCCCATTGGCAACAGAGGCAGAGGGCGGTCCCTCAGCCCACATGCTAGCTACGGTCTCCACGGCTCGTTCGACAACGACTCGCACCCGATCCCGTAAGACAGAATTGGCGCATTCTACGTCAAGATTTTCAAGCCAAACCCGGGCAACGTGCTTGTCAACCTTAATCTCAATACCGGGAACGGGGATACCCAGCGCCTGGAGACGAGCAAGTTCTGCCGCTTCCAACTCGGCGATCCGCTCTTCGTCTTCATCCTCGTTTTCCATCTCTTCGTCTTTTGGCGTCGGTTCTGCGGTGTCTGTCTCGGATTTGATTGGCGTCGCTTCTGCTTTACTGTTCTGAAGCGAGCCGTTGGTGACCAAATGAGAAGGTAGACGGGGTCGCTCGATCGGCGCAATGTTTGATCCGAACTGAGCTTCGAGGACCATAAGGAGTCGGGCGAAACGCTCTTCTGGACCGAGATTCGAATGAGGGTTGGGAAGCATAGCCGCGTCTTCGTGATGGTGATGGTGGTGTTTCTGCTTAGCGGACTCTGTGAATAAGACTGTTAGCATTCATTATGGAGACGAAATCTGGAACGGGACACTGTACGTTTGACGGAGGCTGGGCTACTCTCAACAGTAAGGAGAACCGCCATAACAGCGTCGGCAACTCCATCATTCATCATGTTACCCTCCCATTCCAGCTCAACCTCGCGACTTCGCGAGTTATATCTGACAATCACGCAACCCATGACAAGGTATGTTTGGATACTTTCCAAAGGAATTTCCTCGTCTGCAGCCTCTTGTTTCTGCAACTGCCCATTTCCTTCTGTGGGCTCTTTCTTCACGTTGGTCTGGGAGGCTCCAATTTCTTCAATGGCTCCAAAGGTGCCTTCAAGTGCCCACTTGATCAGATCCATGCTGGCTGAGCTCAGCGTTATGTGTTGCTTGCAGGTGATGGTCGTTGTTGTCAGACCCGCATATTCACGAAGATCATCAGGTGCCATCAAAGACAGATTGAAGCCGTTCTGGACTAAAACTCCAGCCATAAGTCGACCGTCATCCTGCTCCGATGGAGGCGCAATCTGCGCCAACTTGCCGACTACTTTGGCAATTTTGTCCTTCTTGAACGGGATACGGACCTCCTCGCAGTTCGCGGGAGTGTATACCTTCACCTTGACGGTCTTCTCTGCATTGAGGCTGAGCAACTTGGACTTGAGACGCATCATCTGATGCTTCTCACCATGGACGAGAATCTGAAAGATAGTCAGTATCGAGGCGCCGCGCAAAGGCCGGCGAGGGGGATGTTCATACCACAACGGGCGCCGCAACTTCCTCAATGAAGTTGCGGTTCTCCACCCCGTCCACATGAGCGGCGAAGCTGATTTCATCGACGGTACATCTCCTGGGGATCATTACTTTCTGGTCCTCCTCACCACCCGCCGTTACTCTTCCTCTCCCGGGGACTGTTGATACTTTTGACATAACCGCTGGAATTTGTTCGGGCTCGTTGAGCAGCTGCTTCGCCATTGTTCCCTCCACACTGTAACCGGTCAAGATGACACCGTTACGCTCGCTGGGTGCCCATCGCTCTAAGAGCTCTCTGCTCGTTCCTGTTTGTAACATACCAGGCGATGCTAGCATGACGCATCCACCCACATCATCGAAACGCTCAAGACTACGAAGACTTCTCACGAACTTAAAGTCCCAAGGTCCCGCGCTGACACTCTTGTCGCCGCTGGCTTCTGCCTCCGCCATGCGCTGGCGGAACAGTCGCTTGATGTTGTCATTCATTGCGCCAATGTAGGTTTGGTAGACGACCATACACCTTCTGGCCATATTGCCGATGTAGTAAATGGGAATTTTCTGCAGCTCTGGATGTCTCTCCCAGTATTCTTCGAGAATCAAAAGCAACTCTTGAGCGCGGCCCAATGCGAAGACTGGCATTAAGACTCTGCCACCGCGATTTAAGATACCAGTGACTGACTTCATAAGGGCCGCCTCGCGTTCCAAGCGAGGCGGATTGGAAGAGATCCCGAACGTGGACTCCGTGATGAGAACATCGATCTTGATGCCTTTAGGCACCTCAGCGGGGATCAGATGCCGGTCCTCTTCACGGGAGTAATCGCCGGTGAAAAGGATGTTCAGACCCGCAATCGAGATCAGAAACATGGCAGCACCAAGCACGTGACCTGCAGGAAACGGAGTAATTCGAATGCTGTTGATCGTATGAGTGGTATTGAAGTCGATAGTCTCGATAAGTGGAAGGGTGGAGAGGTGATCGTGCTCTGTATATAAGGTCGTGCGCTGATCAGACGATGACGACGTGTTGCTGACTCGGACGTTGTCCTGAATAAGCCATTTGTAGATGGCCTTGGTGGCATGCGTCATGAATACCCGGCCTTTGAAATTGGTCTTGCTGAGAACATAGGGAAGGGCGGAAGAATGGTCCACATGGAAACTGCATGCATGAGAATCGGGTCATCAGCCACTCGTTACAGCATTGAAAAGACGGGCAGATACAAGGATAGGGAGACAGAGTCGAACGGTCCAGGATGCAAACATTCAGATACAAGAAGAATACACAGCACGAAGGATGATGACTCAGAACAATTTGTATTAGGCATCTCATATACATGCAACGACATAGTTTTGTGTTATTGAAGTAGTATCCCCGTCCGCTGATATTACGCTGGGTCATAACGCTGTATCGATCATTGCTTGGGGGCCCATTGAACACTCTGGCTCTCAACAGATCCGTGTATGCGCCAAAAGAAGCATTGTGGAGGAAGGGAATATCCCACGTACTGGCTTATGAGGAGAATATCCACTGTACTCAGATCAAACTCGTCGAAGAATGGAAGAGCTGAAAACCCTTCTTTCGCAGGATGCATGCCGGCATCAAGCTGAACGAATTGGCAAGTCAGTCCATGAATCGATTTCAATCAGCTAAGATGTTGTCACATACCATTACCGTCTTCCCCTTGTACTGGATAATGTGACATGACCGTCCAACCTCATTTCCACCGCCCAGACAATAAAAGGCCAGCTCGTCTGACGGATCGACTGGTTCGTCGTCGACAGCGGCCGCCATGGCCGATGCCTTGCGCTTTGTGGCCATGGCGCGACACGCCCGTATGCCAAATAGAAAATGGGAAAAAGAAAATTACAGCATAGAAAGCAAAGTAGACCGTCTGTCGCCACTAAAGTCAAAAGAATGGAAGCCTCTAAGTGCACTCAGGTCGTCGGCAAGTTGTCGAGCTGCTCGAAGTCTCACTTGGCGCGGTGCAGGTATGACATGATAAGCACTGGACTTTGATTTTAACGAGCTAAGACAGCATACAAACAGTCATGCAGATGGGGATTGGGTCTCGCGAAGTCGTCGTGAAGCATCCACAGTTGAAACTGGGACCACTGTGTTTGGACCTCAGGGTTCCTTCACTTCGGGATCAATCGCGTCGAGACTCTCAGACATCAGCACTATCACGTGACTGACAGCTCGCTGCCTCAGGCCTAGGAATCCATCCTCCTCTCAACTTCCGCAAAAAAAGCTCCCTTTCCGTCCGTCTCGCTGACCAACGCCTGACGCGTGAATACTAATCACTGCAGCCCTATACCCTTTGAAGTGAAGACGTCTCTAGCTTCCGCGGCTTTCCTTGCCTGATGTCGATCGAGCCATTTTGAGATGGTGGTAGCTGGTGGTCTCAGGCGGTTCGAGCAGTCTGCTCACATCTTGGACCCACGCGTGGGCATCGTCACCTCACCTCGGCGGCCGTGAAGATAAAATCTGTCCATCTCCCGCGCGAAAGTCGATCACGAACGCGAAAGGAATCCATCCACTCATCATGGCGCAAACACAACCACAACAGTACTCCTCCCAGCCGTTTTCGCCTCCCGTGTCGTCGCCATCACCAGGCGCAGGTTCCCCAGTGAATGGTGGCAGCAATCCACCCCCTCCAAAACGACAGCGACTCTCCCCTCTCCCTCAATCTCAATCACCTTATGCATCTCCCAGCTTCGGAACGTTACAACTACCCTCTAATCCGTCGCCGACGATGAACGGGACTCCTGTCAACGGCATGTCGCCTCCAACACCAGTGCCTCCACCTCCACCTCCCGGCGCGATGGGTCCGCCGTCTCGCCCACCTGTGGAAAAGGCCACCGATGCAGCAGAATTGACGGATGTTTTGGCGTCATCGGGCATCGATGTCAGAGAGGAAGAGGCGTTTCTTACCAGCAGTTATTCAGCACCCGGAGTGCAGGCGCAACAACCGCCACGACCACAGCAGCCACCGCCGTTGAACACGTCGTTTGCCTCGCAAGCTTCTTCGGCTGGGACAATTTCTACGGCAGCCAGCTTCACAGATCTGTCACAGGTGAAGCCCGCAACGACGCAGGAGTCTTTCTACGCTGAGCCGGCCACTCAACCCAGCGCCCCTTTTAAGGATCCAAATGAACCCACGCGGGCGGATACAGAGGCAGCCAGACGCGCCCAATATCATATACAGGAGCCGTTCCTGTTGACAAAAGTCCTTGAGCAGCGGTTACAGAGGCGTGGGTTTGAGTTGGGTGTTCGCATACCTGCCGAAGGCCTATTCCACCCAGTTCCCGGACGCCCACAACCAATCGAGGTCACCGGACCGGACGGCTCATCAGTTGTGCGTACAGGACAGACGATCCTAAACCAAGAAGGCGCGCCCCTTGTTGACATACTTAATTTGATGTCAATATCCTGTGAAGAGCGGTTGCGAACGGTCATAGACTACTCCTCGACGCTTGCAAGAAGCCGGCGTGCGCATTCACATGGGGTAGTATCGGTGGAATGGAAGGATCTGGCTGCATCAACCAATTCGGTTAACGGGGATGCGGAGACCCCAAAGGCGACTCCGCTCAAACGTAGGCTCATCCTCTCTTGTCTAATGCGATCTCCAGCAAGGCTGACACATTCTGTAGGAACCCATTCGGCAGCCGAACCCACCGTCAATAAGACGCTCTCGGAGAAATACCGCTTCCTAATGGATAAGGATATTTCCAGTGAAGAGAGTCGCAATGCTAAACGCGCCAAGCGCAGCGCAAGCGCCATTTTAGGGGAAGGTGCAGCAAGCCGGTCGGACTCCGCAGACATCCCGGGCTCCGGAACATCTACTCCAATAGGAGAAAGGGCGCCTAGTTTTGACAAGAAAGGGCTGTCCAAAAAGGAAGCCAAGAGGCTTATGGACGCGAAGGTCAGTGAGGCGCAGCTGCACCAGCAGTCCGTGGAAACGGCGCGCATGGCAACGAGCAGCATGATATCTGGGGGTGCGTTCGGAAAGAAGAAGACCTATTCCTGGCTCAATCGCGGAGCCTCAGCTGGCAGTGGATTTTCGACGCCAACGCGCGTCAATCCTTCCACTCCAACTGCTGGAGCGGACAAAGCTGGCGGGAAAGCTGATAGCGTGGTGACCACGAAGCGACTTGGGACGTGGCGGGAAGACAGGGAAAAGGGGCTTCGCATCCAAGTTCGCGACATCTTGTTCATGCTTGAGCTGGATGGCAGAGGCTCGCGACATGTACAAAGGGCCTACTCCAAAGATGTGAAGGAGGATCGAATGGACTGACCTCAACCCTCATCCCCGTGTCATACCACTTCCGATTCGATTGTTTCTATTCATACATGAACGGCGAGAGATCCATTCTCTTTGACTGTATTTGGGATTCCGCACGATTTCTGCGCAGGACCGTGGTTACCAAAGGCGTTGCGGGGTTCTTCACTTTGTATGCAGGTGCAGGTTGACTGGTCTATGTCCCTTGTTTGTCATGCATTTTCGCGAGGGCGGTTGTACGATTTCCTCCATTGCTCTGCTACTTCCATCTGAATTTAATCATTGCTAACATTGCGAGGACCGGGGCCATGGAGGCCGATAAGTTTTAGAAGCACTGATTCGACCAGCTTTCCAGGTGCATCTCTCTGAGAGTGTGTTTTCCCTTGTTGGGGTTTATAATACCTTGCTGGCTTTTGTGTTAGCATGAGATGCGCCACTCAAAGCGAGGTTTGATAGATAGAAACAATGAAAATAATGGACGTGTTTGTCTAGCTTTCCGTCATTCTCGTCCGGTGTATCTAGAGTCTGCAAACTGCCGACTTGGCAGTTTCATATACAAAACAACGATGACGATTCAGATTTGGTATTCAGGCATTCGATCGCTCCAGGTGTTTACAGACGGGTTCGATATAAGGAGTAGAGCGTCAGATCAAGGCACTGTTGGCCATACTGTAGGGAGGATAGAGTTCGGGAAGAATGTTCTCTTAATAATAACACGCATGAAATTATTTTTTTGGCATCTACCGAGGACTGTTTTGATTGAGCAGGAGTGGGAATTGTATGAATACATCCTCAAGAGACCTGCTCCTTGTTAGAACAGTGGCTGGGCCCCATCACCATTCTGTAGCATGGTAACTAACAGGAACATGAAGCAAAGAAAGGCAGAAGGACGGGACAGCAGGCATAACAGGATAATATAGATCAGGGTGAGACAGATGAACGAATTGCATTCTTTCTTTCTTTTGACTGATAATGAATATACCACCTCCTGAGAATCATAAGGTGTCCCAGCAGATATACCAGGGATGTACAGACTGAACTTGTGTCAGCAATGAATGGCATGACAGGTGGTGTACGGGAGGCGAAACATTCCATGCCGTGCAGTTTCGCTCTGACACGAAATGAATTCGATGTCGCCACAGCCCTGGAAAAGATTTACCACGTCCAGTTCCAGGTGAAATAGTAGTCAGTAGGAGGGGTCCAAGAAATATTTGCTAGCTTCAAAGGAAGAAGAGTGGAAATACTGACCAGAACTTATGCTTCCCTTCTGGAGGTTGTTCCGGTGGCGCCTTTTTTACGCAGTATGCCCAGACACACACCTCTGACGCGATGCGAGAGACTCAATCATGATCATAACGATGGAGGGACTGCATTTTTCTAGATGCATCAATACTACTCCTTAGCTACCTACGTAGTCTATCTCAATTGTCGTGTACTTCACTACGTTACGAGGTGCCACCAAATCCACTGGCATTTTATCCCGAGTCATATTATTCATCGTAGTAGTAGTAGTCTCGACTTCCCGTGTCATCTCTCCTCCAAAGACTGGTTATGATGATTATTATTATTGACCGCTGACTCTGGTCTGTCACATCCCCCCCTCTCGCTCCCAATCTTTGATTCCTCCACACAAACCTCCATCGTCCGTCCGTTTTTCATCACAACACCGATGCCTCCTTTCGATTCAATGGTCTTTTCCCTCACGAATTCTCCGTGCTGAACGGGAATGAGAAACGCTTGAAGCCCATTCTGCCCCCGACCGACCGCCTCGCTCGCTCGTCGTCATTCCCCACGCATCCTTCCCTTCGAGACGGAACTTCTCCCTTTCGCCTTGTCTCCTCGCTCAATCTGTCTCGTCTGTCTCTTCATCACACAAGAAAAGGTTCCATCTGGTCTCAGGTGTAATCACGTTCCAGAGACTCGTCGAGTGCTGGGACTGTAGATTAACACCGACAACCGGATCTCCTCTTCTCAAGAGAAGACCTCCAGTTCCCTTCACAGGCTACCTCCCACCTCCAGCATCCGCCGTTCGTACGACCGGCAGGATTCCTCCTGATTCATCATGTCAACTCCATCCACGGCTACTGCGACGCATCCTTCGCATCACCAGCACTACGGCTATCCTCATCATCAGACATACCAGACGAACGCATCGTATCCAACAACGACCACTCCGGGCGCAGCTCGCCTAACCAACTCCTACGCTTACGCTGTCAACTCGCCTACAACCACCCTTCCTTTTGCTCAGACTGCAAAAGCTCCTCCTGCGACCTCTACTCCTACCACCATGCCCCCTCAACAGAGTGCCACTGGCTCCGATCCCTCCGCACAACCGAGTGGGAGGAGGAAGAAGAAGCAGCCGGATTGGGGCGAGTTCTACAAAAATGGTATCCCCAAGGAGGTCATTGTCATTGATGACAGCCCTGCTCCTGAGCAGCAGCAGCAGAAGACGACCTCTTACAGTCAAGCCACATCTTCTACCGTCACTGCTGCCGCAAATGGCACCGTTTCTCAGCCCGCTGGCAAGAAACGCCGCACCGGTATCGAGACCGCGTATGATGTGGGGTATCATGATCGCCCTGCCTATTCGATCAACCCGCAACAATACGGTGAGGACTCATCAGCGGGCTCTCTGTCGACCGACAGAACGACTTCATTGCATACGACCGCCCCAACCTCCCTTGGCTCTCAAGGCAGTTCGGGTGCGAGTAACGGTGTATACTATGAGGACGCGAATGTCGGCCAGAAGCGGAAGCGGGTGACGACACGCAAGTCCGCCCGTGACGAACAGAAACGCCGCGAATTAGAGACCGCTGGAGACGCCTTTTTGAGTTACATTCCACCTCCCAAGCCCCCGATCAAGGCCAAGGATGTCCCAGTGCCGGTGATTCGTGATGTAAGTATACCGTCTCTCGACTTTTTTGGCTTTCCGATCACGTCACTGACGCTTTTTCTCTGTAGTATTCAAGCTCGAGAAACGAAAAATTTGATGACGAAGATGGTCATTACATTGTGACGCCTGATACGCAATTGACAGATCGATGTGAGTATTTAGCTATGTTGAAATCGCTGCACAGGACATTTGTATGCTAATTCCTCGTAAGATTCAATTATCAAATTACTAGGTCAAGGAACCTTTGGAAAAGTTGTCGAAGCATACGACAAACAGAGAAAGACTCGGTGCGCAGTCAAGATCATCCGCTCAATACAGAAATACCGGGATGCGTCCAGAATCGAATTGCGGGTGTTGTCAACGTTGGCCTCCAACGACAAGCACAACCGCAACAAGTGCATTCATCTGCGAGATTGCTTCGATTTCCGAAACCATATCTGCATTGTCACCGATCTGTTGGGACAAAGTGTCTTTGACTTCTTGAAAAGTAACGGCTTTGTACCGTTTCCTAGTAGTCAGATTCAGAGTTTTGCGCGCCAGCTTTTCACTAGTGTTGCTTGTGAGTTCCCCCAGTTGCTTTGACCTTGCCAGTCGTGTATCATACTGACTGCCTGTAGTCCTCCATGACCTGAACCTTATCCATACCGACTTGAAGCCCGAGAATATCCTCCTTGTCAGCAACGCCTATCAGACCTTCACCTACAACCGCACCATTCCTTCCTCATCCCATGCTACATCGCGGAACGCACGTCAACGGCGTGTGTTGCTCGACAGTGAAATCCGCCTGATCGACTTTGGTTCCGCGACCTTTGACGATGAGTATCATTCTTCGGTCGTCTCCACCAGACATTACCGTGCTCCCGAGATTATCTTGAATCTCGGCTGGAGCTTCCCATGTGACATCTGGAGCATCGGTTGTATCCTGGTTGAGTTCTTCACGGGTGATGCACTGTTTCAGACGCACGACAATCTCGAGCATCTTGCGATGATGGAAGCTGTCATTGGCCACAAAATCGATGCAAAACTTGTCAAACAAGTAACGCAAGGAGGACGAGGTGGCAGTCAGAATCAAGCCGCCAAGTATGTTGATTCTCTTCCATGCTATAATGCCATGGATTGCTAATCAGTCTTTACAGATATTTCAATCGCAACAAGCTCGACTATCCGAACGAAGAAACTACCAGAGCTTCGCGAAAATACGTGAGAGCAATGAAACAGCTCACGGTAAACTTCCCAATGTTCTCTCAATTTGTATTCGAGTCACTAATTTTCCTTCTATAGGAGTTTATCCCGCAAAACACCAGCTTCAACAGACAGTTCTTGAACCTTCTTCAGCAGATCTTCGTGTACGATCCGAAGAATCGTATCACAGCCAAAGAAGCTCTGAAGCATCCGTGGTTCAAAGAGTCCTTGATCGACGACGGCACCGAAGCCTATCGGATTGGCCAGCAGCTGCAGCGCGGCCAACGTGGCTGATTCCTAACCATTTCTCAATCTCTCTGAAACCCATTTACTCTACTCGGTTCAATGTCTCTCGGTTTTCTTTGTGGCCACCGAACGGTCTCGGTGTTCGTAGGTTCAATGGCAAGAGGCTGGCTTGTTGAAGCAGCCCTGGTTTTAGTCTTCGTATGGTACAGCTACGGATAGATGGCTTATTTTGGTTAATATTTATCGAGGGAAATACGATTGTTATTGCTGGCGATGGATGGTGAATATGGCTTTATTACTTTGCGCGCTCGCAGATGCCAGAGGCAACCCTGAGGATATTGTGGCAGGCACATGGCTTGTCGACTTCTCAGAGGGATTCGGAACGATTGACTGCCAGCACGCGCAAAACAGGAGCATTCTACCCTTCTTTTTCTTGTGTGGAGGGTGTCACTCGTTCCGGTATAAAGTATGGGCGGGCTTTACGGGATTCGTGTGGGCTTTTGTGTTTTTGTTATCTATTATTCACCTACTCAGCATTCGCGAGTGAGATCGATCGATGGGTCTTTATTTTACTTCTATGGGCGCTGGTGATATGATATACAGTTTATACCTTGCATAGGCTTTTTGCGGTTCATGTTATTATCATTTTCCATCTCCATTCTTTGCTTTTATTGCGTGTTGTCCTCCCATTGTCTTTATTCTTCACGTCCATTTAATTATAGCCATCACATATCGAATGACTCGGGAGTTTCATGTGCATTGAGGAGGTTGTTTGGGCTAGAGTCTTTTACTAGATACCCTGGTCTTGCTTTTTCAACATGACCATTGCCTTCCGCCTGCTTGGAAGTGGAGGCTGAACAGGAGATTCATCGATATGTTATATATGTTGTCCAGCTGGAATGCTTGTAGCTGGCGTACTTCTATACAAGCCAGGCAAAAAGAGGCAATGTTCTCTCATTTGAGGTTCTACATGTCAGAAGATAATGCATTTCATTCGAGATCGCTTAGAAGATTCAAGGCTGATGCCTCTAATTACAGCCAATTCATTAAATTAATTCGAACATTCCCCATAGAAAGCAGCTGGATACAGTGCCCTTGCAAGTGTAAGTCAGCTTGGACCAAGTGCACCAGCGAACGCCGAACGGCCGATCGCGACCGCGACTGCTAAGAACGTCAATGATCTCAAAACATCAACAACCGAAATGCGACGATAGACACATGTATACATAAATACCGAACAGAATATCCAGATCTCAACTGTTTCACACTCAACTCACATTTTCAGTCTCCAATCAATTCAATCCCAATCGCAATCTAATCTCAGATCATAAAATACTTACTATATACAAAGAAAAATGGTCTTCATCCACTTCGCAACAACCT
This sequence comes from Evansstolkia leycettana, assembly GCA_000787455.1. Taxonomy (NCBI): domain Eukaryota; kingdom Fungi; phylum Ascomycota; class Eurotiomycetes; order Eurotiales; family Aspergillaceae; genus Evansstolkia; species Evansstolkia leycettana. The sequence goes on along the minus strand of JSYV01000454.1, from coordinate 47,082 downwards.
CCCCCATCAACCCTCCTGGCGTAACGCCCATCCTCACACACGACGAGCTATGGGCCGCTCTCGTCGAAAAAGCGAGACGGCCAGAGGATTTCTTGCCTGTCGTCGAGAAGTCGAGAGTGATTCACGAAGATGAGAAAGGGTTGACGCGCGCTGTGGTGTTCAAGGGCAAGAATGGAGAAGAGCTTGAGGAGGTGGTTAAGTATGTTGGGAAGATGAGGGTGAGTGGTTAACTCATTTTTTTCCTAGTCATCAGCCTTGCTTGAAATGCTATATACTAATCTGTGTATAGATGGACTTCGACGCCCCCGCAACAGGCCAATCCGTCTCCAACATCATCTCCGGCTCGGTTACTGGAAAACCAGAAGATCTATATCTGACATTCACGTTTGCAATGGCGCATCCCGAGATCACGGACGAGAAGATTGACGAGGCGAAGAAGCTCCAGGAAGAGTACACCAGGATGAGTTTGGGGGCGGTGTCGGGGACAGTCGAGGTGGCGAGGAAAATGAAGGTTGAAGGGAAGTTGGCTTGAAGAGCTATATATGCATTTTCCTTTGTTGACCTGACTTATTATACGATAATTGTTCATGTTTCTTTTCTTTTTGCTTATGCGATAGGTAGTAGTGTATAGTAATAATTGAGACGCGGGTCAATTTTGTCTTCGGTATGTGAGGAACTCATCAGAAGTCAAGTATATTGACATGCCTTGGACCTCATTTGATGTCAAATAATTCCTTCTATTTCTGCAGAACTTAGGCTAGTACAACCGAAATAAGATACATTCATTTAGATAGTATCCTTCGATACCTATTCAACACCAGAGGCCTGAGCCCTGGCTTGACTTCTGCGAAGACTTGGGTGGTGATGAAGACATATTCAGATTTCGAGGCCAAATAACAGAGCACCATTCATATCTCTTCCGGCTTTGATTCTGTCTCTATCCTTCTCGATGTCGATATCTTCGCGATATTGTGCTGCAATAGCTCTGTAAATGTAAGTTGATGGATGGCCGTGACCTTGGGATATACGTCCTTTTGCGTCCTTCTGATTGGTGGACTCCAAAGGGTGATTACATAACCTTTAATTGAACAATTGTCTCACCGTCTTCGGCAGAATCCGCATATCTAATCGGTCTTTCGGCAGAATCCGCATATCTAATTGGTCTTTCAAGCAGCGGGCTACATACCTATTATCAACCACTTTGCGACTCGTCATTCAAGCATTTTGTCCCCTAATCCCACCTTCTGGACATTTACGTCAATTTTCTGGTTTGCTGAAAAGAACACTAGCGAAAATGCCGCCAGATCTAACAGCATCAGTACCTGATCTCGACCTCGGCGACGAGCCTTACGATTCAGCCGAAGACGAAGACTTCGAGCTCGATGCGGCCCAGGAAGATTCCGATGTGTCTCTATCGTCAGATGAAGAAGGAGAAGAAGAAGGAGCAGCCAAGCCGGCAAAAAAGAGACGAAAGATAGAGGGGATGACCAAGGAGTCTGACGTTCTAGAACTGGATTCGGGGGATGAGGCGACGATTCGAAAGGCGCAAGAGAGAAAAGAGAAGAAAATGAAAATGAAAAAGCCGGGAGAAGATGAGGACGAGGATAGCGATGTTGGGATTGATGATGACGAGGAAGGCGGACCCGGTGGGTTTGTCAGAACGAGAGCTATGAGGATGAGAATGTAGGTCACCTTGTGCTTTCTTTCTGATTATCCTTTCTCCTTGGATTCTGATACTGACTACGGTTCGATAGGCAAGAAGAGCGAAAACCTCTAGCGAAAATCGATGGCGCCACCATCGATGTTGATGCAATATGGGCGAAAATGAACGCTCCTGATGCGGATTCCGGCTTACTGCCTTCGCAAACGACAACGACTGAAAGACATGAAGCTACACCAACGGAAGAACAAGACAAAGAGGCGACTCCGCCGGACAAGGCGAAAGTCAAGGAGATCCAAAAGAAGCCCTCTCAATACTCCGAAGAAATGGTCAAGATAAAACGAACGTACAAGTTCGCCGGCGAACTCATAACCGAGGAAAAAATCGTCCCCAAAGACTCCGCAGAAGCAAAACTGTTCCTCGCCAGCGGGGAGAAAGTCGAGACAGTCACTGCCGCCGAGATGGAGGAAAACGCAAAATCGGCAATGAAGCTACGCAGACCGTTACGCAAGATTTCCCGCTTCGACCCGAATCCGACCGGTTCTATCAAGAAGAGCTGGGAGAAGCAACAAGCTGTTCCTGGGGCAGATGCGGAGAATGCCAAGGGACCTAAAATCAACGTCGTGGAGAAGTCGAGGATGGATTGGGCGGCGTACGTTGATCAGGAGGGAATCAAGGACGAGCTTCTGGTTCACAGCAAGGCGAAGGAGGGATATCTTGACCGTATGGACTTCTTGGGCCGTGTGGATGCAAAGAGAGAAGAAGAAAGAAGGAATGCAAGATTGAAGCGGCTCTAACAGGTGCAATATACCCACTGTCTTCATACTTGTTAGTTGAATTTGGCCTGGTCCGATATCTCACTTTTCATATAATAACACTCTGCTGTAGCATTCCGCAAGAACCACCATGAGTCGTCTTTCCAGGAGATTCTGCTGCGTACAACCACAGGGCGAGTACTACTTTAACAGCTGTTGAAGATAAAGTATTGGACATAATCAAGACGTAGATGGAGATCAAAGCCAATATTGCTCTCAGTTTTCTGAGGCCTAATTGGATACCACACTACTCTGTAGGTACAGAGTACTAGTAATTCCCAAGAAAGGCTTCCTGGTATCACATGACACTATACAGAGCGGAGCGGAAGATAGCCAATCTCATCCCTTATTATGACTCCGTACCCGAGTAGATACCCATCCTAGTCCTACTGGGTAACCTACATATATGTGGGGAAGTCTAGCCCCGCATTGTTAGCTGTTAATACCGCCAGGTCGCTATCGGACTACTGCCACCATGTATTTGCTCCAATGGCAACTGTGATACCAGCTGCGAAGACTGTTCACCGGCGGGTGAGAACTGGTGAGTGCCACTGTGGGTTCTTTCTTTTCTTGTTTTGAAGTAGTGATCATAATTATGATCACTGTCAAGGTTACTATTCTCCTTCAGCTAATTGCTATTAATAGGATGGTGAGTCAAGTGTGTCTGATATCGAGCTACTACTGGGTACATGCAGTCCTAGAATTTCCTACTGACTTTGGTTCTGCAATCTTCCACTGGCTTGCTTGCAGCTTAACTTGTCGAAAGCGACATATGAAATGTATGTTCTCTAGTACTTCGACTACTTCCTGTTCCTTGTCGTCAGTACCTTGGGAAACTCGTTTTGACGATGACTGTGAGCAAAAGGCGATGAACGAAAACCACAGTGTCGCCATTGTGAGATCGGTGGACGTACCTGTACCTTTCCCTACAATGATGCTCAGAATGGGGAATCGCTCTCCAACAGCGACCCAGAAGCAACGACGTTTCATTTCCCCTCCGACCATACCTGGCTCGAGACGCCCCCTTCCTGTGCGTGTTGCTCTTGCTTCTATCTCTATAGAATTCAGTTCATTCACCGAGAGACTAAACCGATGCAGTTCGATTCATTCATCAAGTCAGATACGAGCATCCAGCCGACACTGGCGTGACCCTGCCATATGACTCGCCAACGACGCAGTCGACTCAAACAGAGGGAGTCCTCAGGGCACCTCCAGCTGTTGTTCATGGTAGGAATTTGATACTGAAAGACTCTTCCTATCTTCTCCCCACTTGAGATAATTGTCTGCTGACAGAATGCATCTAGAAAATCCAACCAGCTCAATTGCAGACGCCGTAGTGCAATCATCGCCGTCTAGCCATTTTTCTCCCCGCGTCCCCTCCCAGCATCCGTTGTCTGTCACGTACGAGCCATCTCCGAATGCCGTGTCCGATGGACAAGGTGTGGAATTGGAGATTGAATATGCGGGGGACTCTCCAGCGGTGAGTGTTCATTCCAATCTATCCATCTACACGCCGCGTCCACGTCAACCTCTGGAAGATCCGTTGGTGGCTCGATTACTGCAGCATTACATCGACAATCTTGCCTGCTGGGTGAGTGTCCGTCTTGACTAAAGCCTCCACACTGGCGGAAGTGAGAAAGAGTGGGCTGATCCTCGTCCGCGCGGCAGTTGGATCTCAGTGATCCTCGACATCATTTCTCAATATCCGTTCCGCATCTTGCGCCTAGCTGTCCCATCCTCCTCAACTCCATCCTCGCTCTCTCGGCGAGTCATCTAAGCCGCATGGATCCGTCCTTCGATCCCCTCGTCGCTCTCGAATATCACGGCTCGTGCGTCCACCACCTGATTCCCGCGTTGCAGGACTCGTCGCTGGCCACCGAAGCCGCCCTGCCGCTTTCCACCGTCATCCTCCGCATGCAAGAGATGTTGTGCAACAACGAGACCGACTTCCAACGGCATCTGCGCGGTTGCGTCTCGTTATTCCGTTTCAATCGAAACAACTTTCGCCCTGGGAGCCTGAAACATACCGCCTTTTGGACGTACGTGCGACAGGAGATCTTGACCGCGTTGCCGCACAGTTCGGCGACCAACATTGACACCAGTGATCAGACATACCACGTGATCTGGAATGAAAGAACCGATGACGACTGGACAAATCACATCACCTGGCTGGCGGCCAAAGTGATCAACCACTGCTTCGGGGAGCCGGAGCCGGAGCCGGCGAACGCGCACAGATGGCGAGACCTGCAGCAAGAGGTGGACTTGTGGAGGGAGCGGCTGCCAGATACGTTTCGGCCGCTGTCGGTCATCCGGGACGAGGAGCCATTTCCCCTGATATCGTATCTATGTCCCTGGCACGGTAGGTCCTTCCCCCCTTGCTGTTCAGTGTCGAGCACGTTAGATATTGGTCTGCGGTGTTGATCCTGTGTCTCACGGGTACTCAGCGGCCGGGATGCAATTTTATCATCTCTGCAAGGTGCTGCTGGCACTACACAGTCCACTCCAGGCCAGCGGAATGAATCTCCTCCGCTTCACACGTTACATCGAAGTAAGCCAGTCCCCGCGCGCGCCCACATTTTCTTTTCTTTGTTGTCCACGGCCCATCCTATTATTGACACTGCTCCGCCTTTCTCGCCTAGGCTGAAATCGCAGACCATACGTCCCAGTTATGCGGGATCGTCCGAGCACTGACCCTTCCACCCAAGTCCAGACATCCTGGCGCACTGGTGAATGCTACCGAACTGCTTGCTGCCTGTAGGTCTTCCTGTCGATATAGGTCGCGTATCACCATGAATGAACGGAATTTCGTCTATGCTGCTGTGACAGAGAGACTGACATTATTGATGCAATGTGCAAATTTACAGGTGGCAGGACTCTCCGGAACCCCGCCGAGCAGGCAGCACTGTTGAAATTGCTGCGTCAGATAGAGGCCGACACGGCATGGCCCGTGAAGCATGGAATCCGAATGCTGGAAGAGGATTGGGAGACACAGATGGCTTGTCAATGAGCAGTTCTATCTGTCATCGATGTAGCTGGCGCATTCAAAAGAATGATTCCATGGACTAGCTTCATGGCTGTACAATATCACCAATCAACCAGTTGTAGCCCTACCGTGCAGAGTCTGCAAACATGATAGATCACTGGGAACTGTCGATTACGAGTGAACACCCGGTTGGAATCCTTTTGTAGTTGGGAATATAAGATATCGATTTGGGTGCTATCTTGCAACAATTCCATTCCAGTGTGAAGAAAGCAAAAAGAGTAAAAAGGGATACAGTCCTATCTGATCCAGCAATCTTGCTTATATACCCCCTTTTCTTTCTTTTTTCATTTCCCACAGTACGGAGTAATCCAACTGCCGGTATGAAAAGGCCACTCCCGCGATACGATCAGAAAACTCTTGCAACTCAACACTTCCAAGACAAGAGGTACTTTATTATTATTCCCTTCCACCGGGACGGAACGGGGAGAAACGCTCCATCCTACTACTCCGGCTGAGAAGCCACCACCTGCTCGACATCACCCGAAGGCGAAAAGTCGACATTGCGGCTCTTGAGGCTCGCCTTCTTAGGGCTGGGGCTGTTAAAGATGGCCTCGATCTCCTCCAGGTTCCAGCCCCGGGTCTCGACGAAGATCAGATAGACGACAAGGGCGCCAAAGGCATCAAACAAGATGTAGAAGATATAGAAGCGCCAGGAGACGTTGGCAATGGCGATCGGGGGCACGTAGGTGTTGATGACGAGGACGATGTCGCGGACGAGATTGTAGAACGCGAGGCCTTTCGCGCGGGAGTTGAAGGCTAGTACCTCCGAGGGATAGAGGGCTTGGTTGGGTACCTGTATATATATACGTTGGTTAGGACATACATATACAAATATATACATGGCATTTATGATTTTTTTTGGAGGGCAAATATGGGGGGGGGGGACATTTCTCTTGGCCTTACCCAGCAAAACGCAAAAACAACCAGAAAGATGTACAGAAAGGCGATCCCGACGCCACTCACTACAGGCTTGCCGGCGTGCTGGGCGGTGCAGGCGGTGATGATGGCGAGGGAGAAGCTCATCAGGATGCTGCCGGTCATGAGCATGGGTCGGCGGCCGAATCGGTCGATCAGACACAAGCCCGTGAGGGATGCGGCCATCATGATCGGGGTCTGCAATGCGTTGAGCAGGAGCTGCATTTTGACGCTTGTGACTCCGACGGTTTTGACTGTCGGGCTGGTCAGCAAGTTCTTTCTTGTTTCTTTTTCCAGAGAAGAAGAAGACAGGGAGAAAAATCAAATAAGAATGGTCAACTCACCCATGAGCGGCAAATAATAGCTCGTCGGCGGCAGCTCAATCTCGGAGAACCAGGCGACGCAGATGACCAGCAGGGTACGGTACCGCGCGCCGGGGGAGTTGAACAGGTCGCGGAAGTCCCAGAAACGCTTGTCGGACCCGCTGGTGGAGACAACCTGCATCATCTCCTCCATCTCGAGCCGCACAATGGCCGAGTCCGGGTTGCCGTCGCCATGATACTTGACGAGGATCTCCTTGGCCTTGTCGGGCCGGTCCTGCGCCATCCACCTGCAAGGAAGGGAAGGGAATGTCAGCCAGGGGGGGAAGGGTATCTCCATCTGGGAGGGCCAACCACTCACCAACGCGGGGTCTCGGGAATAAACCAGACGGCGGCGAGCAGGATCAGACTGGGCACTGTCTGCATAGCCAGCGGCAGGCGCCACGCGAGGGCCGAGTTGTTCGGCAGATAGCTGAGGCCGAATTCGAGCCAGGTGGTGCTGATGGTGCCGCAGAAGAAAAAGGCCTGGTACAGGCCGGTGAGGAAACCCCGATACTTGGGATAGGCCATTTCGACAACGTACGCAGGCCCACAGGCGTTTGCAATGACGGAGCCAATGCCCAGGACGAAGCGGCCAGCCATGAGATCCTGCCGCGTGCGCGAGGATGCTTGGACGACGGCGCCGATGATGCAGATGAGCGAGCCGACAGCCATGCCAAACCGACGGCCGTAGCGGTCGGCGAGGGGGCCCGCAAAGAGACAGCCGGAGATCTGCCCGACGACGTAGAGGGCCACGACGGCGCCGTTGTTGGCTGGCGTCAGGTCAAAGTACTTGGCAAAGTCGGGCTCCGCGGAGAGTCCACCTGAGGGAGAGGGGGAAAGTGTCAGCTGAGGGAACAGGACGGATGGGAAAAAAAAAACATGGACCACATACCAAAGGTGTTTGCGTCGAACCCATTGGTGCTGGAGCACATGTAGGCGACAAACAGGCACAGATACAGCTTCAGGAAACTCTTGCGGAACGGCCGGGGCTGCTCCTCGGCCAGAGCGCGCGCGAGAGCTTCACTGCGGACCCCGTACATGTTGGCTGGGCGGGTGGTGTCTTTGGCGTCATGCTGAGCTCCCGGCAAGGACTCGACATGGTCGAACTGCTCGTGTTTGTTCGGCTCCTGTGCGAGAGCCATGGTGGTCCAGGACAGGAGACAGGAGAGGGCGATGATCCTAGATCCTACGATCGATGGTGGATGGAAAACAGCGACAAATGGCAGACCAGGCGCGTTCTTCTCACGCTATCCTGGTCGACAGGATGTCAATCGATAGATAGATATATATAGCTATCCATGCCGAGTATCTCAAAGTATATGTAACATACTTGTGGAGTTTGGATCCAGCCCGGGGAAGCGCAGAATCCCCTCAGGATGAGCCAAAGTTCCCGAGTCCAGAAGGCCGGATTCCGCCACAAAAGCTTGTTATCCTACGATGATGACGATGGTGATGATTCTTTCTGATGAATACTACTCTATTAATATGATTCCTACTAGTATTCTGAGTACTACTGTTATTATTACTATCATCCGTATTGCATCGGACAGCTCGACTGAGCGAGCAGCCTGCATGGTGCTTCTGTTCGTTTTCCCCAGAGTGATATCTCCGCTGCATCTCCAGCGAGTTCCCCAGACTGAGACCATCCCCGCAGAATCTCACGAACGGCGTTGAAGCCGTGCAGGGCAGAACGACACTTCGGCCAATCATCGGATCATCAGCGACGCTGGCCTCGGTTAGATCGCCCTCTCTCGCTTAGACACCCAAGTGTCCAGGGACGGGCTCGGCTATGTGGACGGATTTGGATGCACGCGAGGTCTGGGTCCCCTTGGGAGGAAGGCCACGTGGGCCCTTGCCGGTTTTGCAGATGCAGCCGAGCATGGACCCGCATGTGACAGCCATGGATGTCCTGCATGATGAGGATTATCGCCACCCCATTAGGAATTCTGGCGTGCGCATCGGGGCGGTTGAGCAGAGCCCCGTTCGCATCAAGTCCGAAGGTCCGCTAGACCCGAAAGGACGATGCGTTGAGGACTCTTAAAGATGCCGGATGGAAGTGCGCGCCCCGGCCAGGACAGAACAGCATCGCACTCGTAGCAGGACCATACAAATTCAATCTGATAAGAAATCTGATTTTTATCATGGCTGGGATCGCGATTCTGGGCGCGGGAATCTTCGCCACGGAAGGTATGTTCCAAATACTATATGATCAATGTGACTGGGAGTCTCTAACCAGCTAATGTTTGTAACATGCACCAGAACATCTTCCGTCGCTGAAGCGCGCGGATGCCAATCTCAAGGCGGTCTATTCGCGCTCCAAGGCCAGCGCGGCATCCCTGCTCGCCGCGGCCGAGAAGCTCGGCTTTCCAACTGCGCACATCGACCTGTACTCTGACGATTCCGACGCCAGCCACGGCCTCGACGCCCTGCTCGCACGCGCCGACATCCGCGCCGTCATTGTCGTGCTCCCCATCCCCGTCCAGCCCGGCATCATCCGCCGCTGCCTCGCGGCAGGCAAGCATGTCCTCTCGGAGAAGCCGATCGCCAAGGACGTGGCGACGGCCCGCGCCCTGATCGCCGACTACCAGACCACGTTCGCGCCGCGGGGCCTGATTTTCAGCGTGGCAGAGCAGTTCCGCTACATGGCAGCGCACGAGGTCGCGCGGAAGTGGATCGTCGACGACCAGGCCGTGGGCCCTCTCACGCAGGTGCACCTGCGGGTGTGGCGGAACATCCGGCCCGGCGGCAAGTACATCGAGACCGCGTGGCGCAAGGTTCCCGAATACCAGGGCGGCTTCATCCTGGACGGCGGCGTCCACCACATCGCTCTGCTGCGGTACGTGGCCGGGCAGGAGATCGTCGAGACGCGCGGGTTCGCGCGCCAGGTCACGCCGCACTTGCCCCCCGTGGACACCGTCAACGCCGCCATCTTGCTGAGCGGCGGCGCCTCGGGCACCCTGTCCATCAGCTTTGCGTCCAGCAAGACGGGGACGGAGCTGGACTTGATCGGCACGGCCGGCACGCTGGTCTTCACCAGCGGGGCCGACGGGGCGACGTTGACGCTGCAGAGCCCGGACGGGACGGTGACCCGGCAGGAGACGATTGACACCCGCGACGGCGTGGACCGCGAGATCCAGGCGTTCCTGGCGGCCGTTGAGGCGGGACGCGCCGAGGAGCGCGCTGGCGTCATCGAGGCGCTGAATGATGTCGCCGTCGTGGAGAGTCTGTGTTCGGAAGGGGGGAAGGTTGATATCTGGGAGCACTGAGGAGCATACAGTTATACATTTTTTTCTCGATTGTACTTGGGATAGAAAAGGAACGAAATGTCACAAATATATATAGAGACGGATTGCATGACTCGAATGCCCGAAGTCTTAATCATATGGTCGTTGTCGGAAGCAAGCGTTGTGGAAAGACATCAAAGATAGTGAGAACGGACATTGGGAGCCATATTATCTTCCAGGTCCGGTACCATGAAGTTTGACGAAGAACGATAAAGGATGTCCAGATCTGGCTCCTATTCTTGGTGGATGTCAGGAAGAACAGTTCTATAGGATTTCTATCAATCGCAGGTTCCTAAACTCTAAGGATACACTCTTTGCGTACATCTCTATCTATCTATCTATCATCCATGGGATTATTTCTCCACTGGAAGCACCTTCTGCAGGAAGGCGGCCAGATCATCCAGTTCCTGGTTCAAAACAGCGAATTAGCCCATCACAATTTTTTTGATCGGGGGATACATGACGTGCATCTCATCTTACCTGCTGCGTCAGCGGTTCCTTCTCAGCATCAAGAGACGCAGCATCGCGAGTGATCCCTTCCACCGGCTGGCCCGCTGCCTGCAACTTCTGCCCGAGACGGGTAGCAGCGGCCTCTTCGGCGGAGCGACTCGTGATCAGAACGGGAGTCTGCCCGTTGGCCGGATTCCTCGTCGCGACGATCTGATCCTCGTCTGCGCCTCTGAGCACAACGCCCGCGACGCCGGCAATCTTCGTGGAGTCGGCGAGCACGGCGCTCAGCGCGACCGCCGCCCCCTCGCCAAACCCACCGACCGCGATCCGGCCGGCGGGGATTCCCTTCTTGACCTCTTCCGCGACAATGGTCTGGACGAGCTCGACGTCGCTCGCCGGGCTGCTGCCGCCTCTCGGGCCGTGACTCAGGTACGGGAAGATGAAGGCGACGTGGTCCAGGCGGCCGAGCAGACGCAGGCGGTCAACCACGTACAGCCATTCACTGCCCTGCTGGCCGACGCCGTGGCAGAAGACGACGGAGGAGGTGTGGCTGTTGGGCACTGCTCGACGGCGCACGTAGTTCTCTTCGTACATCAACGGATTCCACGTCATGGTGGCGGTGGGGGAGGGATAATATCATGGGTTGCCCAAGATGCAAAGAAAAGAAACAACGGAGGGAGGTTCGAAGGACGCAGAACGAAGACTATGGCGGGCAATTGGGAAGGGAAGGGAGGTAGATATGATGCTCTTATTGTGAGCTGTGGTTATTATGGTTTTCTTGGAACCCATGCGATACGATAAAATAACAGTCAGAATAATCATACGGCCGTGCAGTCGAGAGCACGGAGTCATTTGGTTTACGGGGTCTCCATCATGGGCGAGACTTCCATGGGCCCCATCGATGGCTGCTGAAGCTGTTTCTCATCCAATCTGGGGAAGCTGAACTCGTCCTCCTCGATCGGTTGAAGGTCACCTGAGCGGAGATTGCGGTAGATGGCCAACAGGAGAGTTATCCGATCACGTGGTCGGCAAAGGGTCTTTCTTTTGGGTCGCTGCCGAGGCAGTCGTGACTCCACAATCTCAGCCATGGTTTCTCGCTCTGCGCGAGGGGCTTCTGCATCCCCAGATGTGTCTCACCGAACCCCTCGTGGAGGGTAATTAATCCGTGTCTGGACGAGGGCTGGATCGTGGGGATCAACCTCCTCCCCCATCCGCGTGATGTAATCAGACGTCGATGCCGCGACTCGGCAGATGCTGAAGATGGGTCAGAATAATTTTTGGTCGCCCTTTAAAAATGACGATGGGAGAGCTTCCCTTTCCCTGAGACCTGCGATGAAGAACTGAACGCATCTTCTCTCCTGGTTGCTGTTCTGTTGTGACATGGCGCTGCACAAGACTCCCCTCTCCTCCGGCTGGCGCTTCAAGAACGCGGCGGAGCCCGACACGGCCTTTCTGCCGGTCGCCCAGTTTCCCACGAACATCCATCTCGACCTGCTGAAGCATGGCAAGATCCCGGACCCGTTCTTGGATACCAACGAGGCTGCCGTGCAGTGGGTGGGAGAAGAGGTCTGGATCTACCGGACGACTTTCCCCGCTCCGACAGCGGTCGGCCCCGACAGCCAGACGGACTTGGTCCTCGAGGGCTTGGACACCTATGCGACCGTCTCCCTGAACGGGACGGAGATCCTGAAGACTGATAACATGTTCATTCCGTACCGCGTCAATGTCACCGGTCAGCTGCGGGCGAGCAACACGCTCGAGATCCGGTTTGACTCGACCTGGCTCATTGGCAAGCAGCTCGAGAAGGACGCCGAGGACAAGCCCCTGTTCTGCCATAACGGAGATTCGTCGCGGCTGCAGGTTCGCAAGGCGCAGTATCACTATGGCTGGGACTGGTATGAACTTGAACAGGCAAATGGGATGGGACCGAGAGGGATTGTGACTGACATCGCATCAGGGGTCCTACCTTGCTCACCTGTGGGCCGTGGAAACCAATCTACTTGGAGACCTTTACCGCTCGATTCCGTCATCTCTCCATCAGATCCGTCGTCGAGGAGTCCTTGACGGTGGCCACCATCGATGTCACCGCGCAGGTGGAGGGTACTTCGGTGGGCAAGGTCAAATTGGCCTTGATTGATCCGGACGGCAAGTCCGTTCAGGAGAAGACGTTGCCGCTGAACGATGCAGTGGCACAGGCCACATTCACCGTTTCCAATCCTCAGTTGTGGTATTCGCGCGGGAACGGATCACAGCCTCTCTACACGGTCGAGGCGGTTTGTGTATCAGACGCTGGACCCCTCTGCACCGCCTCGAAACGCATGGGCCTGCGGCGTGCAGAGCTGATCCAAAGACCAATCAAGGACCAGCCGGGCACATCGTTCTTTTTCAAGATCAACGGCACGCCCATCTTCAGTCGAGGCGCCGACTGGATTCCGGCCGACTCCTTTCTACCGCGGGTCACCCCGGCCCGGTACCGTGCGTGGGTGGAATTTGCCGCCAAGGGCCACCATAACATGATCCGGGTTTGGGGCGGTGGCATCTACGAAGATGAGAGCTTCTACGACGCCTGCGATGAATACGGCGTCATGGTCTGGCAGGACTTTATGCTCGGCTGCGGTTCCTATCCCGTGACCCCGGCTTTCCTGGCGCAGATCGAAAACGAGGCCATCATCAACCTTCAGCGCCTCAACCATCACCCCTCGATTGTCCTCTGGTGCGGCAATAACGAGGACCATATGTTTGCCGATCGCTATCCGAGCGGCTATGATCCCGACGACAAAGATCCCGCGAGCTGGCTCAAGACCCGCTGGCCCGCTCGGATCATTTATGACAAACTGCTGCCCGAGATCTGCGCCAAATACGTCCCCGACACGCCTTACCATCCCGGCAGCCCCTGGGGTGGCCGGCCCAGCAACGACCCGACTGTGGGCGACATCCACTCCTGGAGCGTGTGGATGAAAGCCCTGGAGATGTATCCCTACCAGTATTACCCCAAGCTCTCGGGACGGTTTGTCTCCGAGTTCGGTCTCAAATCCTACCCGGCCTTGCGGACTCTCACTTCCTGTATCACCGACCCCTCGGAGCGGCATCCCCAGTCGCGTACCATGGACGCACACGGGAAATCCGCCTCCAAGACCCCTTGGGCCGGCGACTACCGCAACATCGCCCTCTACATGTTTGAGAATTTCCGTCATGGATACACCCTCCCTCAATATGTGTATGCCTCGCAGCTGGTCCAGGCGGAAGGCATGTCCTTGGCGTACGTGTCTTGGCGACGCCTCTGGCGTGGAGAAGGACGCGAAGAGTGTGCGGGAGCCCTGTGCTGGCAGCTGAATGACTGTTGGCCGTGCGTGAGCTGGGCCCTGGGAGACTATCACCTGCGGCCGAAGATGGCATACTACACCATCAAACGGGCGCTGACGGCCCTCGCGGTCGGCGTCGCCCGGGTGGAGGTCGAAACGGGCCGCCGAGACGACCTGACCCGCGTGCATGTGCAGAAGGAAACGCGACTCCAGGTGTGGGTGTCCAGCTTTACGACCTCGTCCTCGGTCGTCGATGTGAGCGTGCAGGCCTTCGACCTCGTGTCGGGCACCTGTGTCTGGGAAACCCGACAGACGGGCGTGACGGTGACGGCCAATCAGTCCAGCGAGGTCTTGGATCTTCTCTTCCCCACGCCGCTCCAGAGCCAGAGGACGACGGTCGTTGCCGCGCGCATGCTCGATCCCGCGACGGGCGTCACGATTGCCCGATACGTTGACTGGCCGCAGCCGCTGCGGCATCTCTCCCTCCCCAAGCCGACCATCAACCTGACCGTGAACGGCGATGAAGTCCGGGTCAGTGCCGCGCTGCCTGTCAAGGCGCTGCAACTGACGGTTGATGGGGACATGGAGGCGGAGGACAGCGTCGACTGGGCGGATAACTGCCTGGATCTGATCCCTGGCGACGAACAGATCATTGAAGCGAAGGGGCTGGCGGGCCGAAAAGTCAGCTTCCTGCATTTAGGAATTGCCGCTGATTGAATTAATATGATGTAGACTAGCTAGGTTGATTCGATTTCCTGCATGCGAGCTCTATTATTGGACATAAATGTTGATTCTGCCGGGGTTGTTACTAGCGAGATCAAATCAACCTCGTGGGAAATAAGCTACTCGTAGAATCCGGGAAAAAGCGACGGCCGCATGTCCCAACCCTAAGCTCTGTATGATTCAACAAATTCCACTAAATTAGCAGATTCGGCTGTTCTGGCTCTAACGGAAACATTGCCGAAGGAGATGCGAACTATATTGAAGAAGACTCTGCGAAGGCCTGCCATGGCCAGACCCTTCCAGAAACTTATAATAATCAGACGTCGACATGGACGCCGCCAGCCCTCGCTGTGACCGACTTGCTTGTTTGACAGTAATTAATTTTGCCAATTGACCTGACCCTCTTGAAGCCGTCCTCTCTCTCTCTCTCTCTCTCTCTCTCCCAAGAACAATGCAAGCCACCATCCGTCCAACCCTCCTCCCATCCAACAGACCCCAAGACCGGTTCTACCTCGGCGGCCATCGAATCTCCACATTCCGGGGCGAACCACCACAAGGGCCTCGCACGCCCGAAGACTGGATCGCCTCCACGACGTCCTGCCGAGGCTGCGGTCCCAACGTCGGCCAGACGTGTCTCCCCGACGGGACGCTCCTCAAAGATGCCGTAGCGTTGAACCCCATCGCCTGGCTGGGCCCCGACCACGTCCACCGCTTTGGAGCAGACACCAAGATCCTCGTCAAACTGCTAGACGCGGGGGAACGGCTGCCCGTGCATGCGCACCCGCACGCGTCCTGGGCCCAGAAGCACGTCGTGGGCGCGACGCACGGCAAGGCCGAAGCATGGTACTTCCTCACAGCGGGGGAGGTGTTCATCGGCCTGAGACGCGATGTCTCGATGGAAGAGCTGTACCGGCTGATCGAGACTCAAGACACAGACACCCTGACGGGCCTGATGCACCGTCTCGCGGTGAAACCGCATCAGACGGTCTACGTCCCGCCCGGTACGCTGCATGCCATCGGCGCGGGCTTGCTCATCGTCGAAGTCCAGGAACCGGAGGATCTGTCCATTCTGGTGGAATGGAAGGGCTTCCAGATCGATGGGTGGAAGGATGGATTTCTAGGCCTGGACCCCCACCGGGCGCTGGAGGCGGTGCAGCGCCGGGGCCTGCGGGAGGACGAGATCCAGGCGTTGGTGAATGGTGAAGCTGGGTACGGTGAGATGATTGTTGAAGGAGAGTCTAGGGAGTATTTCCGCTTGGAGCGCATTCGCGTCCAGGGAGAAGAAGTGCAGAGACCGGCGGGGTTCGCGATCGTGATCGTGCTCGAGGGGGCGATTGAGATCGCGGCCGAGAATGACGATGAGATCGTGTTGGAGGCTAAAGTCGGTAGCACTGCTGTTGTTCCTTACCGGTCGGGAACTCTGATGCTCAGGGGGGTTGGGGAGGTCCTCGTCGCGAGGCCACCGCTTCCCTAGTGTTAAGAGGGCTTCGATGATGATGAAACTCGCGAACTCGGAGCCGAGAAAAAAAAGTTTTGAGACGAGACGAGACGAAATTCTGGCCTCGCTCGTTGTCTTTTTTTTTCCCTTTTCAAAGCACCAAAGTGAGATGGTAAATTTGAATCTTGGATTGCGTTGAGCGAGACAGCCGACTGTGACTTATGGAGCAAGATTTACCCTCTTAATGTAATAAGTATACGGTGTATATAGATGACTATTTTATTCCTGTACGTCCTTCTAATTATCTTCATTAACTCGGAACTAGTGCAACAACACTTTACATGCAGATCCTGGCAAATCCTTGCACGGGCTCTCTTTCACATAGCCTTGCCATTTCAGTTAGTTCTTCGTTGGATAACTGACTGTCGAAGGGCAGTTGGAAGATTCAACTGCTCAGATGGGTTCATCCAAGTTAGTAGTATGTCCTTTTGCAGGGCAATAGATCAACTTACGGGGATCTGTCGCAATATAAGTGCCGTCAATGGCATTCCCTTGGACATTGAAATAGTAATAGACCTGGTTTATAGCACCATTGCTGCAAAGGATCGTGGGCTGGTGACCATCGTGCAAGGCAGAAAGGGCATTTTGGACATCGCTGAGGCGATAGGTCTTGGAGTTGTCCGGGGTAATTCCAGCGTCGGCCAAGGCCTGGGGGGTCGTGAGTATCAACATAAGAATCACACGATGGGGGCATCAGTGATGGATGTTTCCAAACCTTGTAGGTATCAAGACCTTTGAACAGATCAACGACCTTCTGGAAGAAGTCGCCAACTTCCTCTTGCGGATAGTAGTCTGTATAGCAGCTGGGATCGATGGTGTTGATGCAGGTACCTTGGTAGGGTGAATGCAACCATCAGGGATCGAATCGAATATACAAAGACAGATCATTCTATGAACGGGGAGGATTAAATACCATGCGTGCTCCATTCGTGTTCCCAGAATTTCTCGTCGCTCTCGTCGTTGCTGATCCAGTAGGTCTGCATGTAGGACAGCAGGTCGGTGTGACCTTGGGCCTGGAGAATGGCAGTGATGTTGGTGTACGCGCGCGAAGAGTCACAGGAAGACTGGTAGCTTCCGTCGCAGTTGTCGGGCCTGCGAGCACGGCTCTGTTAATTGCCAATGATGCTTTTGATGTCGAGTTGAGTGAGTTTGCTTCTTACCAAAGTCCGTGGATCGTCCACGAATCCGACGGACCGGTAGAGGGGTTTGTGTCCCAAAATTGAGTCTGGAGGAGGGTACCTCCAGGAGAGTTGAAGCAGCAGCTAGGCGAAGCGTTGGACTGACAGCTGACGGGGCTGTTCGAGGGACATGAGTCAATGGTCGCGAATGCTCCGGTGCTGAACTGCAGGGCAGCAAGGGCAACCATGCCAGTTGACAACATTGATAGACGGGACATTTTGAATGTTCGGTTAAAAAGAGATTCAACTCGTAATAAAATGGATGCCAGAATCAAAATCTTAATGATAATCAAGATTCAGCGTCAAGGAAAGACCTGGAGACAGACTGTACTCCGAGCATTTTATATACTTTCCTCAGGACGCCAATTCATCATTGTTGACGGCGAAGATCATCTCCGCGATGCGACGCTCTTCCGGACGAATAATCCTGCGGGGAATTGTTGATACGAGTCATTTCAATCTTCAGGCGCATGTCGATCCGCTGTTGAAGAACAGCACATGGCCTGATAATTGGACGCCGATTCGGCCGTCGAAGAACCCTTCAACATCCTTGCGAGGATATGCCTTGGACGGTGGGGCAGCGGGGGATCGACCAGGGGCCAGCAGTTAAAACAGAGACTGACTGTAACCATCGGTCCTTGGTGAAACGAAGCACTCACCAATCGATAGTCGTAGCGAGTATAAATACGGAGGAACAGTTCCCAATCCAGCGATAAAGCAGATCCGTCGGAAGCCCCTCGGGCATGCCCGAACGGAGCCTGCTATGGTTGGTGAAGATCATCGATGGACCCGGGCGAGTTTGATTGTGGAGTTCGTCTTTAGAGCAGGGACCCTGAAGAAGTTGCATCGTCGGGTGCAATACAGTGCGCTCGAAACGTCGTGCTCGTTTCCTTGGTGGGAATTATCCAAGCAATGCCAATGTATTTTGGAATCCGAAGTTCTTAGCAATATGCAAAAACAAATCAAGGAATCTTCGCGCACAGGGCTATACTATTATTGATGTTATATATATTTATTTCAATGTGCCGCTCTGGTGAAGAGGAAACCTTGCGCTGACAGGCAGGCCAAGGCCTCTGATGCGAGCTTGATGATGCGGGTACTTGATGAACTAGCTTAAGTGGCTGAGGCCCTTGGACGTAACAGCGACTCTTACTCCTCGTCTGCTCTAGTATCCGGTGGAGGTGGTGCCGGTCGGATGCAGGTAATGGCGATAAACGCCAGAAGAAAAAGAAGCGCAGCCTGTAGAAACGGCAGTCCCAGCCACGCGCCGCCCAGATGCAGACCTAAGCGGAAAGTGTACGCCAACAAGGGTCCCGCAGCGAGCGCTCCGACGGATTGCACCACTGCTGCTGCAGAATACAAGGTGCCAACATGATCTGGACGCACGAGGGACGTGACGAAGCTACGACACGTCACTGCGAAGGCAGACCCTAACGAGAGCAAGACAAGGCCGATCATCAGGACGGCCGGTGCCCCTGCCATGGACATGGTGAGAAAGCCAATCATGGACACTAATCCGCTACCCTGAGATAGCCGGAGGTCTTTCCATCTCGCTTCCAGGTGGAAGTATTCCAAGTAGGAAATGAATGGCATCAAGAAGAAGAAATTCACGAGGGTGACACTTCCTCGAAGCGAAACGAGGAGACTAGCCTGGAACTTCGTGAGCAATGTTCGCTATATTAAAGGGTGTGGCGGTTCGTTTCGTACTCGTGCAAAACTCCAGTGGAACTTCTTCGAAGCGTACTGCATGAGCAGATTCGTCGACTGTCTGCAAATGGTGGCTACGAAGAGCACAAAGAGTGCCAACATGACTGGCGTGTCTCTCCAGATGAAGCGTGTGGATTCTTTGAATTCGCGAATCTGATAGATGACTGTTTGGAGTATTGTTCTTTCAGCAGGTGGCTTGCCATCCGTTTCGTTCTCGACTCCGGCTGCTGCAAACGGCTTCGGCAATTTCTGCTTTGCATCTTCGAGGGTTTCAGGTATGAACAGTGCAGTGACACCGCCCAAGGCCATGATGACCAATCCAAAGACGTAGGGGAACCAAGGATTGAAAGTCATCAAGTATGCACTGATTGAAGTAGCCAAGACCTCAGCAAGGATGACTGTGCCACTCAGACGGAATAATGCAGTTACTCTTTATCAATATTAGAGATCAGAATCCATGAGGGTAAATAGGACGACGTGTATACCTTTCCTCCTCCGAAAAGATGTCCGCTACCATTACCAACGCTATCGATGAAAGGACTTGATCGCCTCCCCCGATGAACTTCCAGATACTGGAGAGCCATACAAGACGGAGAGAGAAAACATTGGGGAACAAGCCTCATGCGCAAGCTGTAAGCCATCACGTCAACCTGGAGGTGTATTTCTTGTGGACTTACAGACGATCCTGACCCATATTTCTCCAAGTAGAGATCCGAGCAGACCCAGCAGAAGGACAGGCTTACGGCCCCAGTGGTCTGCGAGAACACCATATGGAAGGGAAAGGAGGATACCTGCCAGATGGCACAAGTTAGCATTGCTTCGCGAAGATCGAGGTTCCCAGGATGAGGAGACATACTTGGCATCACATCAAACATGTCCTTCCAACCATTGATTAGTGCCAATTCACTCTGCACTGCTTCCGATTTACAAATACTATCATCGTTTCCCGCATTTGCAGTGGCACTGAGACTCGGGTAGTAATTGCGACAAATGATTCTCTCGAAGATCTGCGTTTGCGGCGCTGTCGCGAGGAAGAAACCAAAATCCGCTCCAAAAATCAGTACGGAGGTGGCCACCAACACGAGTAATTTCTTTGAATTGTTTAATGACTTCGAACTTGTCGCCGTTCGGGGCGCATCTGAAGCCAGAAGCGGCGTGCTTTCATCTTGGATTGCCTCGGTATCCAAAGATTCCATCATGACCCTTTACCCCACAGACTTGCGAACGAGCGAAGAGGATCTTGTCATCAAAGTCGTCTGTAGCACTGAACGATTGCAATTGAGTGATCTTCTAATCCGCATGTGCCTCATATGCACTGGAGCAGGCCTGGAAAGGGGTTGAAACTCTCATTGACGTGATTATTAGCTACTGATTATTAGCGTCGAAGGGGATCCGAAGGAAACATAGATAAGAGCCTCTCATTGATTGTGTTATCGACACCGTTGCATTCGATCCGAGAAACCAACAAGGCTGACACATTTTCTCCTCGGCTATTGGCCAGTCTGTGCTTGTCTGACTCGAATTCTTCGAGCCATTTCAGATGAAATGAAATAACAATTTGCCAAACAGGGCACTTTCTGTGAGTATTGGTGTCGGTGATTGTTGCGGAATGAAGTTCTTATGACTGTCTTCATCGTTGGGCATTCTGCCTTTGCAACCTGAGGCAGAAAAGTGCCTTCATGCCTCAGGTTCAAATCTCAACTTCCAGCCCCTGCGATTCGATTTCACCTTCACTTCGAACAAACAAATCCTGCCAATCTATCGTCTGTCACCGCTGTGTACTGCTTCTGCTTCTATCTGACCCCCATTCCACTTGCTCTGTCTGCAGACAAAGGCCCTTTGCATTCGAGGTTCTCATTGGAGTATTCAAATCGAGCACAATATTCAGCTTTATCGTTCATTCTGAGGGCTCCATACTGCGAAATTCGCCCAAATTTTGACAATAATTTGTCGATTGATGTGTTTCTGGTAGCTGAATATTGCTGACGACGAACAGTTCTTCGGTAACCCGAGATCGACGGTTTATTTGCGTTGGATCAAGAATTCAATCATGAGCAGCTGCAACCAATTGGGAATTTCGACGCACCTGCACCTGAGAACTCTGTGGACGAGGAAATCGCATGTTCGTTTCTCTTGACGGCAGTCACTTCGTCTCAAAAGCCAATGTTCACCATTCTCATCCTTCGACTTTGCCTTGTCGCCTTTGACTTCCCGCAGCCTCCTTCAACTAACCACGCAGTGTCTCTGCTCCCAATAAAGTCGTTGGTCAAAGGGAAGTGAACCCGACCGTGTATTGCTTGATAGCGACGTTGCTGGTTGCTACCGCTCATTATAATCACAAGACTCGATGTTCTATCAAGATGATACGCGGTACGCTTATCGGATGAATCGTTGATATGCTCTTTGTCCGTGATCTCGACTCAGGCAATGCTTCCCCGGCGAGGACGCTAATAAGCACTGATATTGATCTTATCGTCAAAGGCGGTGTTTTCACTGACTCGTTGTGCCTAGGCTTTCTTTCGGAATAACCGTACATGTGCTGAAGACGCAAGTTGGGTTGTCATATCTCGCGGCCAGTGTTCAGCCAGTGAGTGATACCTCTCGAGATCGAGTCTGAGAAAGGCAGTTCGAGTTGATCGGGTGGGATTCGGACAGACGATGTGGAGAGAACTTCCGGTGCGACAGCCCAGAGAACTTGAACGAAATCTATGCAGGAACGTGTTACGGTTACAAGATTAACAATGACCAAGAAGGAATCAAGATGACTAGCTCCGAGGGCTTGTGTCACCATGTGTTGCAAGTTGCAGCTTTCAAGCTGCAAGTGTCCGACGCAATTTTGAAAGATTCTTTCCGTCAGAAATACCCCTACAGTCTCCTTTACAATTGCCCCTTTTTCGACTCAGCCTCGAGCCGTATCAGCAATCAGTCTGAATCCTGTTCGAGCTTTTACTTACATATCACTCCTGACGATTTCGGTGGCGCTCATCTTGGCTTTGCAGTGGTACCTTGCTGATTTGGCCTGTCTTTGGTTGCCTCCAGCAGGGTCAAATTTCTCTACTCTGTCCCGTACCATCCAGTCCCTGTCTCAGATGATCTACTAAAGATAGACCGCAAGAGATCGAATCGAGATTGCTTGGGAGACCGAAACAGGAAAACTTGCTCTATATTGCTGACAACATTGATTCCGACTTCGACAGTCCAGCAAGTCTGCCCTATACGATCGTACCAGGCACTTGGACTGTTTCAACGGCCCCAGCGAGATGCGGGATATAATCTCCTGTGCCCGGGAGTTATGCCATTCTAGGACATTATTCGCCGGTGTCATCGTTTAGACGTTGCTTAGAGAAGGGATGTCACAGTCAACCAAGAGTTCGCATGCTACTGTCCCCAAGACGATCAAGGCTGCTTTTAGACTGGATTAGGCTGCATGCTTTTACCATTTCAACGAAGATATGTCATCTGTAGATATGCAACCCTCTAATCGCCTTACCATAGGTTATTTCCAATTCGACCATTAGTGCTGCGAAGCTCGCATGACCCCAATGTGTCAGCATCAATGTGGTCCGTAATCAAATATACCAGTCGCAGCTGTGCTTGAGCATATCATGCTTGTACATATCTGCTGGGATTTAAAGTAATACTTGACATGTCTCATAAACATAACAATAACTCTCCACAAATCGAACGTCTGCATAAGATATAACATCTACATGTCCCACTAAGGAAGCTACGAGTACTACCTATCACTCAGGAAGAGATGACTGAGATATACATACACCCTGACGAATTAAATTATCAAAGCCAACTTATATATAAATAAAAGCAAAGTGAGATTGCATCAACGGTTGTGGCATTGATAATCGTCCAGTCAGTTCTAAAGAAGGACATATATAAAGGGCTGGCAGCAAGGATCTGATACGGTCAGCAAATGGCTTCAAGCAGTCGGTTTCTTAAAATTTCGGGGAACTCTGCTGCATACAATCTTCAACTTAAGCTTCCATACTTGTTCTCTTCTATTTGTTGATACGTGTTGTTAGGGACTCCATTCTCGAGCGCAGATATATATATGCCCTGAACCGGCACAACCGGGTTACATTATAAACATCCATGACAAAGAGGTTCAAAAAGATCCAGATTACAATGTATCAATGGATCAAAAGCTCATAGGAAGCCATATAAATCTTCTACATTATATGAAGCCAGCTAATAATTAGCATTGATGTACAGAGAACCATCATTTCCTCATCTTTGCCAGCGAAATCTGGAGTTACGTGTACAAGACCACAATCGAGCTCGGATCTGGACCTGTCTAGTCCTCCTGTAAGACTAACTGTGTACAGTGTCATCATTGAACAATATTGCTCTTTATGCAGAGGCAAGAATTTGAACAATATATTCTTGCCTCTGCATGCAGTCTCTACTAGTCACCTCGATGCCGGCTAGAAACACTACAAGTGAGACAGCTATTTGCTCTCTAAAGATGCCCAAATGGACAAGAGGCTCTGTCTACATGAGAGCAGAGAGTTCCAGACCGGATTTATTACCATATCACTATGCTACTGCAGCTACTGTTTTCTTGTATGTACTGTACGTACTTCTGTATATGGTGTGTATACACTACTTTTGCACATTCCAATCACACGCAGGTTGGCATGTTTTCGAACCACCACACAGCACAACAGAGAGCCGTGTGATGATTTGGAATCAGACATGGGATTTAGAGTCAGTGCCCCCTGCACTTGTTGGAGGAAACCCCGGAAGACATCAATCTATCATGGACGAGCAACACTGGGGCAAGAGCAGAGAAGGCTAATGGCAACTCAAATTGGTAGCGAGCGCGAAACAGAGGGAGATACTGCAGACAGGGCAACGCAAGGGGCGGGGCGGAGGAGGAGAAAAAGGATTCCTATTCAGGCCTTTTTCGGAGCTCAGGGTGCGAGATGTCGCGACCAACCGTGCGTAAATTGCGCACAGGATCTTTAGAGGAACTGCTGTCCTTGAGTACCTGGTGGGAAAGCAAAGCAAGGTACCTATATGATATCCGTATCTGAGTCCCGCTACAATCTACTGCAGGTACATATGGAAGACAGAATGCGCGCTGTACCCACATTGACAATGACAAGATGCAAAAGCAGAGGGCAGAATACAAGGATGAAAAGCTAAATCAGCTAAGATCACTTACTGTGTTACTCGATTGTCATTGAACCGGGGTTGTTGGCTTCAATTGTGACTTACATTTCAAAGACATCGTAGTTGTAATGGTATGATAAGCGCAGGACGTCGATATCCAGGCATCGAGGCCAAAACATGGCACTCCGTCCGGATCTCAATTCTCGAGTCTTCTGTACAACGCAGAATTATGGAGCTCGATGCTGTAGTGAGGCTGCAGCGATTACAAGGACCCTGCAGCGAGTTGCAGCTGCAGGACGGAGTACTAGTCGATTCTCTGCCTTGGAAGATGTTTCCAAATGCCCTGATTGACCAGAACCGGTCATCGATAAATAATCTATTGATCTACTTCTGCACGAGCCATCCAGTTTCCAGAGCGACACGCCTGATGATCCACGAGTATATGGCCCGTACCGTTCAGGATACGTGCAGTTTACTCCCTTGTTTTGTATTCAACAGCTTCAAAATGACGATCAGTTGATCGCAACTCCGCAACCAAGAAGGCTCATGCAGCTGAGATAGTCCGGGGTGGGGTCATCTCCAAAAGCCGGGAGCGTATGTAGATAGGTCAATTGATTTCAATAGTCAGGACCCTGTATAGGGCTAGAGCATCTATATGGGACCAAATCTGACTAAGATGCGATGGTACTCTAACAGGAGAAAGGAGCTTGATTTTGGTGACTTAGGGCCATATTCGGCTCGTTCGAGATCCCTTATCGCTCAAGAAGGGTATGCAAAAGGCTCCAGTGCCTGCCACTTCGTGACGCGAAGTCTGGTAACGGTATACGCAAGGAGGGTTCAAGTTGCATTCGAGGGCTAGAGACGTGCGGAAAAGCATTAATTAATTCAGATTGGATTTAGCATTTCGGTGACCATGGTTTCCTGGTAGGGGAAATCCTTCAACTCCATAGGACCAAACAACATGCAACAGCAACACCCTTTCTCTGGACGCGGTCCTGTATCCCAGCCAATATCACCGGACGAGAAACAGGCGCGCGTTGTTGCTATAACTTCAACAATAGAGGCTCTGTTGACACATTATCACTTGCATCCTTGCTGTGAATAGGAGGGACGAGAGCACCCAGGGAAAACGTGTTCTTTTACGCCCTTTCTCGGTGATGGCAACTTGGCCATCATCATGGTATGTACCTGGGACCCACGTCGCGAACGTGTTGGATAATACTTGCTCGCATCTGCTGTAGGGTTGGCACCGGCCAGTTCCGATCTAGTAGCCCGCGGTAGAAACCCCGAAGCCAGCCGTTGGCAGTAGCAATAGTTCGATCGACGATCATTGAACCTAGATCTAAATTAAATACGTTAGCCCGCTATCCCACTTGACCATGTGGAGAGACTGAGAATCCCATTGTTGCAACTGCGCGTATCATCAACGTCCTGTCCTGATGGGAATAGTACTCTGTTTGGAGTAGAAGCGCTGACAAATACCTACCAAAAGTAGTGCCGATCCAACAGAACATCTACACTAGATCCTTTGATGATATCGATACCGGAGTTGTACTCCGTAGATGCCCCCCGTTCCTAGATATCCCCACTCGACTCCTTGCCGCAAACAGGCCCGTGCTCCAGGATTATCATACGCCGGGGACAGACACCTGAGATGGCCCTACTGAACAGTCTGTACGACGTACCAAGTTGCTCTCTGAGAATTTCCAGCCAACGGTCACGGAAGATCTATACCTGGCTAATGAACTCGGATTGCGCACTTTGAGCGCTATCTGGCGTTGAGGAGACAGCTCGGTGAGATATCGATAGAGCTGCTGAGTACAAGGCACAACAAGCCGGGTACTAACAGAACTCTCTAGTCATCTATGTACGTAGTCAATAGTTGCATTCGATGACCTCACTGGCGAGAATGAAGCCTTTCAATGGTGACCCACGGGCAGCAAGCATGATCGTTCTAGGAACAAGGAAGATTCTTTGCACAAGGTGGCCTGCACAGGATGCATGTCAATAATACTGACGTAGTTTGCGAGATTGGGTTCAGCTTAGCACCATCGAAACCAGGCTTCTGTTGGTGATATGCTCAATTGGTTGGACAATGACAATAATACGTGCACTAGTTAGATCAAGGGACAGATCAGCGCCTCCTATTTGGAAGAAAAGAACTATTTGCTGCGCCTCATATAATGGACGAAAGCCACAAAATGTGGCTTCGCAGCGGCTGGAAAATGAGCCCCATGGTGGCGAAGCAGCTCAAACCCAGTGCGGAATGCTGCCTGTCAATCCCTGCGAGAAGGGTGGTACAGTCCCTACTAGAGTTATTGCCTTGATGAGACTGGGTAGCGCTGAATATTCTGCACTCACGGAGTCGTCTCTCTCTACTGTACTTACACAGAATCATTGATCCCGGCCGTTCCGCAAATTCATCGCCAGTGACACAGATCCATGTAGCACAATCTGGCCCGGGATTGAATGCCGATTAGTCCAGAGTCTGGACAGCATTTTTGTTGGCGGTCTCGACGATGGATGAGGTTTCGAATTCCATCTATTTATTATTAGTATTAACTTATATGTTTTTATTTCCAAGTTCCTGAAAGGCGTCGTCCACCCACGGGTCTGGATGGGGCACAAGGCTGAGTGTCCCTGACCACAACCAGTGGAACTGACTGGCTGGGTTGACCCAGAAAAAGAGAGCTGTCAAAAACCACCTACAATCAACTCAGTTTCTTCCAAAATAAATGTTTGACAGGAGGTACAGTAGTAACTCTTGGAACATTCTCATCATTGTACGTCCTGCACACAGACCTGGGCCATAACGCAACATACCAACACCAGAATCGTTCGAAAATCTTTCGGTGTCGACGGTCGGGGATGTTCCTTGTTGTTGATGGGCTCTTGCAGCTGGTGTTCTCATCAAACTCAACCAACCGCATCCCCTGACCATACCAGGTACTTGACGACCGACTGTAATTGTAATACTTGCAACTGTTGTAACTTCCGGAGGTTTTCAGAATGATTGTCGCAGATAAAGTCCTGTAGTTTGTTCTCACGAGTTGATGGCTCTGGGCAGTCACTACAGTACAGCATCGTGACTATTATCGAACGAATCAGACTTCCATGTTGCTGCAGTCAAAAGGATTTGCCATCGGTCCAATTCGTTGCCCTCCATGGCCGTGGTGGGATGGACGATCCAGAATTTCGGGCTGACGGGTGATAGTCGTCCCAGTCAGTCTGACAGATCAGAAATCTACGTCGCACAACCTAAAACTTCAGGCGCAAAGTCTGCCAGTGCCCATTGCTCGGATCCTGCCCGCGTCCGCCACGGTACTTGGCACAAACAATACCTGTTTTCAAAGGAATTTGAGCGTCGACAGCCGGAAGCACCTACAGTGCATTCTGTGCTGTTAGACCCGGATGCACAAATGCCCACAATCCAGCGACCGATGATGTGGATCACGATCAGCCGGCCAAGATCCAGAGGAAAACTCCGGGGGGTGTGTGTGTGTGGATAGTCAGTCGTATGTAACATGCTGGAAGTGTTTCTCTTGAGCTGCGACCGAATGGGAAGCTTCGAAGTCCAAAGCCGAGCGCTCCACATTCCAGAGCTGCTGCTTTCTCAGGATTATTGTTTGTGATTATTCTTATACGGACTGCTCCGAGAGCGTTCCGGAGTGAAGCCCCAGCGGCTGCTAGTAATGTGTCTGAAAATCGGGGACCACTCAGACGTGCGAAAAATAGGTTCAATTCTGTTCATCTCATCATGGAACGGAGTTTCATCTGCAAAATTGATCTGGAAGTGACTCAGTTAATTGGGCGATCCATTGCTGGTCTGACCCATATGAGATGATATGCGTCTGATCCCTCCTCGGCATCTCTCACCAGCGCCACTCAACATGGATAGACCCCGGAAGCCCTGCTGCTCAGCCCAGTGTCGTGCCCACAGTCGCTGGTCTCCCCGGGATATGATCCAACTTCCAAGTGATTTTAGTGCCCGTAGCGTCGTCATGGACTGGCCCAAGCTTGCCCATCAGACCTGGAGGCTGGTGCTCGCCATCGACATCGAAGATCATTGCGAAGTCTGCAGCCTAGACCAGGTTCGCACAGACCACACCCCCATTGGATCTCTCTTATCTATCGAAAGCTTCACTGCTCGCGTACCTAATCTGCTGCTCAGTACAGTACAGTACAGCACACTAATCGAGTCAAAGAGGAAGACTATAGGCTAGACTCGACATCCCCACTCCTCTGCAGTACGTCCGATGAGATCACATCAGTATGGATTGATGACCTGACTGTTTGTGTTCCACCTGCTGCTGAGATCAACAGTGCATCTCCAAATGTGTGTTTGCACACAGTCAATCACACCGGTCGCTGTCAACAGGCAATGAGAGTGCTAGCAAGTCTTCTCAGACCTTCTCATTACTACAGACAAGATACTAAGTAGTACTGTAGCTAACTCGAGAGGGACCTCTCTCGATTGCTGTACTGGAGAGATCTTCTCCGTCTCTGTGCCACTAACCGAGCGTCCCTTGAGGCCTGGGTTTCTGCAGCGATGCATAAGCGTTCCATCTTGGTACTTGCTTCTTTTCCTGAAAAAGGTCTAGATAGTGGCGTGGACCCCGAGTCGATAGAAGACTATGGCTTCCAGTGGCGCTAGAACTCGTCCCTGGACAGTGCGCTAGGATGCCAAATTGCCAATGAACATGCAAACCCTGGGGCGGTAAAGCTTCCGCCACCCTGGAAAGGGCCTGGGAGCCATTGAACCCTGAACAGGTCTTCTTCTCCACCGGGAGCGCTTACAGTGGCGGGGATCGTTCACTTCTTCGGCAATCTCAGAGCTCAAACGCAGGTCCACAAATGTCGATCTGGTTGGGTAGAAGTGGATTCAATGGCTTAAACCCAACAGCATCGCAAGACAGTGGTGGAGCTGATTGACGAGCATTGGAAATCTTGGAGATATTTCTCAAACCTACTATTGCTAATTGTTTAAGGACTAGGTTAAGGTTTTTCAGAGCACTCACAGATCAATAGAGTATAATCCAGCTTCCCTGGTCTGTGGGACGACAGCCGGTTCGTTGGAAGTCGGAACTGCGAGCATTCCAACCATCCGGCCTCATCCCTCCCTACCCAGAAAGTGCTCAGTGGCTCGAGATTGCTGAATTAGGTCAATTGCAGCTCTGCTATCGATGCTTCTGTTCCTTTTTTTTTGTCTCTTGCCTAGTGGGGAAAAAAGAAATGGGATGACGGGAGAAGAGGGTGGGAAGGGCCCCATCGTCGAGGGGAATTCCGATGCTGTTTAGTTCCTGGTTTAGCAGTGTTTGCCATGATTCATGATCTATGATCTATCTTCTTCTTTTTCGTCTTTATTTTTTTGTATTTTGAATTATTTTTATTCTTGCCCCAGACCTATCGAAATACCAGTACTGTACCTGTAATCGTGGCCAATACTCCGGTCATGATTATCAGGGCGATCTGTGTATAATTAATCAGGCACATCCACTTCCAATCTCCTCCCATCCCCGCCAGGAACAAGAAGAGCATCTCAGACATCAACCACTGCTATATCCTCAAATGGGTCAATCCCCTTGCTGTGGTGTCTTCTATAATAACACGTCCCCTCCACTCGAAATCTGAGACCCAAACCACCCCCCCCCTATGGAAGAGCGCGTCTAAGGGCGGCTCTCTTTTTCACGGATTGCATCCCCATCCTCAAAACTTAAGTCCTGTCTTACCCAGCCTTGTCTCCCTCTTCTCCCAGCCAACTCGTCCCTCGTCCAGTTCGAGGCAGAGAGAAACATCCCGAGATCGCGCGCCCCGCCAGAGGAGTCAGGACACGGCTTCTCGAAGGAGAAACCAGGCTCTCAGGACATCTGCCGCGGTAACTCAGGGACCTCATAGTGCACATTCCTGGCCTTGCTTGGATCACAGGCACGCGACGCGGTAACGGAACCTCCAGTCTGGAAATAGCGATGGCGTATGGCTGTGAGTGTGATCGTCTCCCTCCTTCGACTTGGATATATGGCCAGACGATTTGTTTATTTCACCTCGTTCTTCCTCCTCGTTCTTCCTCCTGGTCCATTCCCAACCCTGTTCCTTTTTCCACCTACTTGGACATTCCTTCAATCCTTCACATCAGGGAAACTGTCCTTTACATTCTCTAGTCTCTCCCTTCTGCTCTACTTCCCACCGTCATTCTCTTTCTCTTGGTTTC
Source organism: Evansstolkia leycettana (assembly GCA_000787455.1). Lineage (NCBI taxonomy): Eukaryota > Fungi > Ascomycota > Eurotiomycetes > Eurotiales > Aspergillaceae > Evansstolkia > Evansstolkia leycettana. The sequence continues at coordinate 16,807 of JSYV01000454.1, read as the reverse complement.
TTTCTGTCTTGTGTGTGTCAGTCTCTCTCTTTCTCTGTCCCTTCATACACACATACGTTATTGAAGTGTCTTGACATACAACCAATCCTCCATCACACTCACTTGTTAATTCCAATTGTCTGCTCTCGCTTCAATATCAGCAGCCCTGAACCAAGCGGTATACTAAATTGCGCCTCCGTTGTCCAGGTGACATTACCGCGGATACATTCCCTCCAAGTCATCACGGATCTCCCGAAGATTTCGACGACATGAGATCTCAGGGCAACATGTCTGACCGGCTTACCGTGGACGTCGATTGCCCTGCCTTGGGCTCCAGTGGATGCCCGTCTATCAGTTCCGGTTACTCGAGTTTGGAATCTCCAGCCCCAACACCTACCAGCAGCATCTTCAGTCAAGGGTCACTAGCCTCACCGGGATGGCCTGAAGGAGGATCATACACAACGCCAGGCTACGAGAGACATACGGCAACCACTCCGCTTAGGAGCGGTTTTCGACTGGCCGAGGTGACGTCTAACGAAGGAATGGGTATGCCCTGTGGCAACCTCGGACCACAGGACCGCATGGCCATCCCTGACTACTTGTCTGGCTACGATGAGAACACTGAACAATTTTGGATTCCCTCCGATATACCCAAGACACATGAGCCTTCCGGTTTTCCATGCCAGCCCATGTTGGCGCCCTATTCACATATGGTCCGCCCCTACTACCGTCATCACCAGCCCGCTTACATCCCAGAGTCCGCTTCAAACCCCTGCCTGTCGAGGCCCATCTTCGGCCAGCCCGAGCGTATGCCCAATTCGGTTTCGATGAACAACATCTTGCAATGGGTGCCTACCACCGAGTCCATCACACCTCAAACAATCACTCCATCTCAAGCTTTCCCTCAAGCGCCAGTCACACCTCCTCCCTCCTTCTCAGAGTTCCCGACCTCGCTTCAAACATGCAAGAGTCACACCCCCACGACACCGGTCCGATCATGTTCCCTAGGTACCCCCTCTGGAACAATGACCCCTGTGAGCCGAGTATCTGGTGGAGCAATGACCAACTATGAGGATTTCCAAGTATCGCCCATGTATCATGACGATATGGCCAACCGGCCTCAACGGCAGCTTTCCAAGAAAGCTCCCAAGAAGCAATCGTCCAAGCAGAGCCTTACCTTGGAAACCCTCCCCCCCATCATCAAGCAGGTCCAGTTCAAGTGCAAAGAGCCCGGCTGCAAGGGCCGCTTTAAGAGACAGGAACACCTCAAGCGGCACATGAAGAGCCACTCCAAGGAGAAGCCTCATGTCTGCTGGGTACCTGGCTGCCACCGGGCGTTCTCCCGGAGTGACAACCTCAACGCCCACTACACCAAGACTCACAGTAAACGGGGAGGTCGCAATCGCTACGTCGCGACGCTAGACGAGACCAGCCCCGACTACGACCCAGACTTCCGAGGACAGCTTACGCCCGATGGCCGTCCAATATACGGCTCGAAGCTGGAGGATCCCACCCCAAAACCCCGCGAACCCAGTGTAGAAGGCTGGGATGCGTGATTTACTTTGAACCCAAAACGAGGATTGAAAAGGTTGGACTGGACAATGATACCCCGTGGAGGATCTCCTATCTGTCTTTAGATGGCACTCACCAGACATACCGGGCAAGGCCAACTCGCGGTCGGCACCTCGCGACGTCTCTCTTACTTGTAAAACAGCCCTCGAGATTCCAAACATGCCTGTTTATTACTTCCACAATTTTGTTGGTCACCGGTGTTTATTATCATTCCGGTGGCCCTTGTGATTTTTACCATCTCTTTTCTACCGTCTTTCCTGTCATGTTTGGACCATTTATTTGCATCCAGGAAACATCCAACACATTGTGAACATTATGGATGAGCCGGTCTGGCGGTGGTGTTTTGGTTGGAGTGTTGCTTGTTTCTCTGTTAATCTTTTCTTCAGTGTCGCGGACGCCATTGTATGATCAGGTTTTCCTTTTTTGCATCTTTTTTTTCCTCTTCCTGTTTCTGTTTCCTCCGATTTACCACCTGCTGTGTGAAGTACTTTTACATCTAGATAATTGGTGGGAAACTCCGATATACACGAGACACTTTGGTGGTTTCCGTCAACTGATTCGATGTTGAACTCCAACCATCCCAAGTGTAATAGTTAATCGATAATTTACTTCAATTTTGAGTCTTTCCTTTCTTCTTTCTGCTTCCAGCTAGTTAAAGCCAGCGATCCATGAATTATTACGACGCTACGTCTATAAACTTCGTTCGTCGGCTTCGTATTTCCCCTCTTCCAGCTGCAGGGGAAGTGTCAACTCCAGCCTCTTCCAAAGTTTATCATTATTATCTTTTGCTAACCAGATCTTTGGGTTTGCTTGAGGCCCGTGCCTGTTTCCGATGATCATTGTTTGTCGAGTACGATTAAATTAGTCGGAAAGCCCACATCACATCGAATCGTCTGAAAGAAAGAAGCGGAGGACTCCGTACGGAATGGGTCAACGCAGACAAAGCAATGAAATACAGTAGCAGCTCCGAAATCAATCGTACACATCACAATCACACAAACCATACGCCTCGTGGGCCCGTGCCGGATCGACTTGGTGATTCTGAGGAGATACCAGCTTGAGAAGTACTATCTACCTAATTGTTCCAAGATTTGTTTTTGTGCTGTTATTGCTGTTCAGCTGATGAGCTCAGGAATCACTCCATACAGTACTCCGTATTTCCTGGATTATCTACAGTACAAGACATACAGTAGATAGTCGCTCCTCTATGTACAGTAAGTACTAACATTATGCAGGTACGTACTACGTACTTCTGCACAGAGCCTCCACATTCCAGAGCACCGGCACAGGTCCTACTGGTAGAACCATGGATTGATTGCATCCATCTTGAGCAGATCACAATCCGATAGCTATCGATTGCCAGGACGGAGTACATACATTGTATTGTATGCAGGACTCTGTACAGTACTAGTGTCGTTACTCTCAAGTGGCGAGCTGCCTTGGTTTCAGTTCTGGGCTGCAGAGTGACTCGATTCTTATTGCATTTTGGTTTTACTAACTTAGTTTGGTTGGATTTCACTTTGCACGAAGGAAGGGACAGATAGCCCAGTCTACACTGTAGAGCGTCTTTGGTGTATGGATGTATAAGTTATCATTAACCTTTCCGTGAAAAGTTAACTATGGAAATATGACAGGTCCTTTTGCTCGATTTAGTGCTTACCTAGGTACGGAGTACCTCCCGGGCTCCAACTCACCGTTGCTGTAAATTATCGGAGATCGTCCACATTCCAATCCAGCTGCAGACTGCAGCCCTCCTCCCAATACTAAACAGGTCACAACAGGACGGTATGCACTTGCTACACCTCGACAAGTCGTACAGAAAGTGACTGCTGCATAATAAATCCGTAGAGATCACGACGCATACTGTATGCTGCAAATTGGATACCTGCAGTAGTATGTACAGTAGAGTAGGTACGCCAAGAACAGGTTCTAGTTTAGGTGGAATGCGGGCCATTACGGTTCTAAATATTAGTGTATATACAAGCTTGAACTTAGAAGTATCCATACCTGCGGGCTCTAAGACCAATACAGTATACTCCGTACTCACAGCCCATGAATTATTGCTAGTACTTTTGCGCCTGTCTGTGCGGTCCGGGACTCTCCATCCTCGGGGAGCCGGGTCCATCCTCCCGAAGAATGTATCCTTTGTTCGTGATACGGTGGGATCTCTGGCCGAAGATCTTATTACACTGTACGGAGTAGTATTCTACAGCGTTGGCTAGAGGAGAACTGCGGCATTTTCTGGGAATCTGAATGATCCCTCATCAGTTGGATAGCAGGTCATTGTGTGCAGACGTTACTTTAAAATCTACAGTACTCCATCATTGCGTCTGAGGTACCCCACAATGCAATTGAATTCCCCATGGTATCATGTACGGGACCTTCTCGCAGGTAGGTCACATACAATGGCTTACCGGAACAGGATCCCGATGGAATTGAATGTTTTTGAGCTTTTTGCCGAAACTGAGGGGGATAGGAATCATTCAGTAGTAACCTATTTCCAGGACGGAGTACTACTTAACTTTTGTGTGTCTTGGATGACACAACATCCACAAGTTGATCACCGTCGGCATATTAATTTATCCGTACCAGGGCCACAGTTGTAGGTTGTGTCAAGATTTGTCATGTATGTAGCCTCACTTTTTTTTTCTCTCTCGTCCCCAGGGGTACTTATATATATGAAACATGCCTGACCAGTCTCCACCATCATTGCAGCAATAATCATTCTAGGATCTTCTTCTTGCATGATTACTCTTCTCCCACTGTGAAGTTGCTCTGGAATTATCAGTGCTGCCTCTCCTCTCACACTGCCGCGCTTCGGTGTAGCTGTGACATTCCTTCCTTCTCGACCGCTACAACAAGCAGATGAGTATAGCTCTGTCTCTTGTGCAAGATGCCCTGGAATCAAAGGGGAAAAAAGAATTTTTACACAGATTAAGAGAGAAGAAATTTCTTGTCTAATGAAACTTTGAATGAATCACACTGATTACTGATACTGACACACCAGAGAAATGATGAGAATCTCTTCAGATCAAAGACCATTCTTGTCGCGGGCTACGCCCGTAGATTACTCGGCTTCGCCTTCGCCTCCGCTGATTGGTTCGATATGCTTGGTCACGTGACCATGATAGTTGATAGTCGCGTCTATCAGCGCGTAGGACCTCTTTCTTTCTCCTCCCAGCGAATCCTTTCTGTATGTATCTACTAGTTAGATAATAAAAGGCTTTGGCCCTCTACAATTCTCACTCTGCCCGTGCTTTGCTTGCAGCTTCTCTCTGGAAGATTCCAAGCTCAGAGACTCCAGGAATGTCAACTGCATTATCACTTACCACTTACCTGATGTGATGTGATGTCCCCAGCAAGAGCTGGAACAAGAAGACGGCCTTGCCAATTTTGGCCATTATCCTCACCTATATCACTTCAATCAAGTCTTTCCAAACGATGATGACATTCCAAACTTGTCGCGAAGTAGGCAGTCTGTGCACAACCTACTAATGAAACTCAACAAGGATTAAATTACAAATGTCAAGCTCAACAGTCTGAGTTTAGGGAAAGAGGAGAGAAGTGAAAAGTGAGGACATTGATTGCACCGCTGCTTGATTAACCGTTGACCTTGGAGAGTTGCTACGCAGTAAGAGTTACGAGCATGTCTGCCATGCATGCATGAAAGCGACAGCAACAGCGACTGCGACGAGGAGATGGAAAAGTGCAGTCAGTAACTGAGCTCGCTCAGAATGTACTAGGTGCTGAGAGTCGTCCAATAATGATAAGCTTGATTCAATTTCTACCATGCTTACCCCAGGCATACAGAGTAATCATGCCTGGCATCAAACGTGTCTTAAGAGCCATCAGAGCTCGAAGCGGTTCGCAAGGATATGTGTATGTAGTAGAAGGCCAGTCAGACTGCATCGAGAACATGCAATCGAGTCTGTCGCGAGACCGCCTAGGCAAGTCTTTCGTAAATATTATATATACGCCTAGAGTCAGAGCCCGACATGGCCACGTAGACTGAATTGAAAATGAATTTTCATTTATCCTATCTCATCTCTCTTTCCCATGCTAACCTCCTTCCAACAACAAAAAGGTTGATCCATGTACTAGATTTGCAAAAAGAAGACACACTAGAAACCGCAAAAAGGTCCGACAACACTCAAGAAATGGAAGCAAAAATTGCAAGGGAACTCCTATACAGAATGGTATCAAGTTTGGTTCCTTCAGTTCCCGTCGTAGAAAAAAAAGGAAAGAAAAGAAAAGAAAAAAAACCCAAAGCCGTTCCCCGATTGTTACAAGTTGTTTGGAAAATTAAGGGGGAAAATGTAGAGGTGTGAGAACAGGATGAGCAAGTGGAAAGATGCGAAGATGCAGGAGAAACCGCATGCCAACGGAACAACGCCGGTTCTCGAGAAGACGAGTCGCGAAGGAATTCGAGACTCTGAACTTGGACGAGACGCGTTCGAAGGAGGAAGAGTAGTGCCATCCTGTCACCTGGGAAAGTAAGCAGACAATAACCACCATTATCAGCATGAAGCAAATCAGCTTCGGGGATTATTTCCCCATCCCGTTTTGCATCATGTTTTGCTGCTGCTGCTGTTGTAGCACCTGTGCCTGAACGGCAGCAACTTGAGAAGCACGCTGCTGTTGAGCTGCCTCGCGCTCACGTTGCATGATACCTTGCACCCACAGTTTGGCCTGTTTTTCAAGCCCCGAAACGTACTGTTGTTGGATTTGAGGTGGATATTGGGCCGGCGGCCCATACTGCGCCATGAACCGCTGAGCAAACTCTTGCCGCAAGCGCAGCAATCGTTGCGCGTAAAGCTGTTGGTAGCGGTTGGGAGGGACATTCGCTTGCTGGAAATTTTGCGGAAGATGACCGCCATTTGCCTGGGCGGCAGCAAGCAGCATTTGTTGCTGCTGCTGCTGCTGTTGCTGAGGTGTCATTTGCGGACTTCCTTGATGATTTTGGTTTTGGGGGATCTGCTGCTGCTGCTGTTGATTTTGTTGCTGCTGTTGCTGGGCCATCTGCAGCTGCGCCAGCTGGGCACGCATCAACTGATGTTGATAGGCTTGCTGGTTGGGAACCTTCTGCATCTGTGCCTGGTTGTTTTGTTGCTGAGCCTGCAACATCTGGTGCGACTGGATATTCTGCTGGGCATGTGCATTGGCTTGCAATTGAGCAATTTGCTGAGGTGTCAATTGGCCGTGGACAGGGTGCCCCTGCTGCGCCAGCAACTGTTGTTGTTGCCTTTGTTGCATCAAAATTTGCTGCTGTTGGGGAGTAAGACCGATGCCATTGGCCATTTGTGGAGTTCCCATCATGGCATGAGCCATCACCGGGGTCTGAGCCATGGCCGAATTGGTCGGGCTGCCGTGGTTCATCCGTTGACTCGGCGTGACATTGCGCATGATAGGTGTCGCGTGAGACATGGCAGGCGTTCCCTGAGTCATTTGGGGAGTACCATGTCGGCTCTGGCCCTGTTGGCTTCGCGAGGGAGCCATGGGATGGCTCATCACATTCGGGTGAGCGTGTTGCAATGCTGAAGGTGGTCTGGCAGGGCTTCCTGCTCCCTGCGCTGATGCCGTTACACTCATTGGGACGCCAGCCTGCGTAGCCATCGCGCTGCCAACAAGCGGGGACGACATATTGAGAGGGGTTTGATTGCGAACAACCGGAGAGGACTGCGGCCCTTGAGTGACTCCATTGGCTTGAGCCATGACATGCCTGTTCTGCTGGTGCATTGCTGCCATTTGTGCTTGGGCTTGTTGAGTTGCCATCTGCTGCCTCCGAGTTTCCTCCTTGGCCTGCTCCTGTTCAGCTTGCCGCTGTTCCGCCACACGCCGCCGTTCTCGTTCTTGCTCTTGCAGCTGCCGTTTTGCCATCTCTTGCTTCACCTTCTTTTCATGTTCTTCCTTAGCCTTCTCCTCGTGCTGCATGCGGATTGTTTCGAGTGTCTTGAACCGGGAAAACCTAGGCTCGAATGATGTAACACCACCAGCATCGTCTACACCAGCAGACTTCACAGCAGATGCGGCTCCTGAAGCAGTAGCCTGCAGTCGCTCGTCCATAATGAGCATGAATCGCTCTTCCTCGGCCGCCAAAGCTTCGTCAGCCGCAAGCTCGGCCACGGTGCGCTTCCGTCTCTTCGGTGAAGGCGGCCGGTCACGGTGGAGCGGACTCTCTAGGAACTTGAGCAGGTCTTGCGCAGCTTCCAGGCTGTTCACTGGTTCAAGATAGAGAGGTGGCGCCAGCGCCCTCGTCAATTTGGATTCACACTCCAAGAGATCCTGCGGCTCAACCAGCATCTTTTGTCTCTTGGCAACATGTCCTCGATCCGTCGAACTCGTCGACACAGCAGGCAACTGCGAAACAGTGGCTGAGGACGGCGTCCGCGATGCAGGAGTAGCCTGCTTCTTATTAGCGGCTTTGGGATCAGGGGTCGTGGCAAGCAGAGTCAACTCTGCGTGAAGCGAACGCGGAGTAGGGTGTAGGACGGTAGTGAACACTCTAGGCTTTGGTGCAGCATCTTTCTGAGAAGACGAGCCAGACTCGGGCTCTTTTGCACTGTCGTGCGCTCCATCAGAAGACTCGCCGTTTGATTTTGAATCTGACTGGCTGCCACTGGCTCCCTCCGAAGGTTTTGTCGTTGGCTTATCCGTTGCCAGCGAGTTGTGTTTCGGATACGGAACATAGGGTGACGGAGTGACATGCTCGTTGTAGTTGTGAATCGAGAACGGCTCGCTCTTCTCGTCCGATGACGACGAGGACGACTTATTCCTCTGAGGCGAGACCGACTTGTGGTCCACGACACGAACAATAAGACATCCTGGAAGGTGTCAGTGTGAGCCAATTGTTTTGATAGCCACGAATACAGAAAATCTACCTTCGTAAAATCGAACACCAGCTCGAAGGAGTTCTTCAATCATATCATGCGGCACAGTCTGGGCACGGATATGTTCGATGATCACCTTCATTTCAGAGTTGTAAGGGAAGCTCCCGTCTTGCTGCTCAAATCGGAAATGGGTCGGGTGAAGATGAACAATGAGGGAGGGCGGACATTTTGAATATTTCTTGAGGATGTAAGACGTTGTTTTGACTGTCCATGCAGTTCATCAGTACTCATGCATACATCGTTGGAGTCACCAGTTGATAGCACCACGCTCACCATATGGCTCTGGGTATTTCTTGCTTATCCGACGATCATTGTCCGTTGATGCTGTGCGTGTTAATAATCGTTGCGGCCGCGGAGGCTGTTCCCCGGGCTTTTGTGATTCTTTCTTAGGACGGTTGGGACCCTTGCTGGAGGCGGTAGTGGCATTGGTCGCGCCGGTCGCGTTATTCAAGACTGTTCCGTTGGCAGAGGTTGCAGACACAGGAGTACTAGACCCAGGAAGACGCTTCGACGTGGATTGTGGGGAGGAGGAGGGTTGAGTAGGCTTGACCCCGTTGACCCCCGTCTGAACAAAAGGCGGGGGCGGCCGCTTCATCTGAGGCGCGTGCGAGGTAGGTTTGGAGACTGCCGTAGCCATGCTGTCGACACCGGCCGCGCAACGCGGCTACGACCAGCGTCTCGTAGATGCGACTGCTCCAAAGATGGAAGATATAGGCCGTGCTCCGAAAATCGATGGGATAGCCGATGCGCGAGACATGTGGGGAGCGGAGCACGGGACCGGTCGACGACGACGAGCTCACCAGAGTCACAGAGCGCACGCGGCGAAGGTCGGAGACGACCGCCGACAGAAGAATCTTGAAAATCCTTTTCGAAAGACACCCTGTTGACAGAAGACCGGGTTGGGTTGGGATCGCGATGGCCGAAGGGTCACTTTCGCCCGTTGACGTTTTTGAGGCTCTTTTGCAGAAGGAGTTGGCGATGCCAAGACCATGTGAGGAGGACTCACATGACTGCCGTTTCAGGACTAGCGCCGATCGAGCAGATGGTGGAGAAGAAAAACGAAAAAAGATGGGGATGATGGGACAAGAAGCTCTACGGAGTACTGTGTACAGAGGGAGGAATCTCCACGAAACCATGAATGTCGCGGAGAGGTACTCTGTTAGGATTCTATTTTGTAGCCAAGAATGATAATAGCTATTATTCATGTCAACATCACTAGCATGAGAAAAATAGAACGGTAACCTCCAAGTCATCAAGCAAGGGGAATCCAAACGATACGGTCATGAAGTAGAAACGGAGCAAGCAAATATAGATATGGACACCCAAGACAAAGCATATCAACACAGAGTCCCACCAAGCACCTGCCTGGCAACTTTTTTAATCGAGGCCACGGACTCGTCGTCGCCAGTCGTCACCTGTCCGATGGACGTCCACAACATCAATCCGCTTTCCAATGCCGGTCGTGCCCTCCTTCTGCCACCATTTCTCGCCCTTGTCCGCAATGGCCGATTCGTCGTCGCTGTCAATGAGACCGCCACGACCGCCCTCATCGCCCACCACGACAACAACCTGCCGGACCCATCCGGAGATATGATGGACGGCATCTCCCTCATTGCCCGTGAGAGATTCTTGAATATATACAATGTCTGGAGAGATGTGCCGCACAAGATGCACGTGTCCAGTCGGGGTGCTGAACGGCATGATCATGCTCTCCTTCTCGACGAGCGCCTGCGCTTGAGTGTACAGAGTCCTGAAGAGCGGAGTGGTTCCTTCAAATTCATCCACCTGCCGGGGCTCGATTATGGTCATGTCACCACCAGGAAGTTCTCCAGACGACGCAGCTTCCTCGGGAGCAATGTTGGAGTAGGACGAGGTGACTGACAGGGTAGGACGGGATGGGCTGCCTTGGCCGATTGCGTGTTTTAGACCGGGAGCGTATATCAAGACAAAGACCCTGGCAATATCCGCGTCGACATGTTCTGGAAGATGGGAGAGAATAGACTGTAGCCAAATCTGTCAGCCATGCGCCGTACTGACATCATGGCTTCAGGGGAACTTACAGCATGCTCAGCGCTGGAGTCGTCGTGATCAGGATGCAGCGACTCTGACGATACGACGATCGCGACAGACCTCTTCCTTTTGTCAAAGACAGGCGGTGCACTTGCAGTTGCGCGACCAGGGACAGCTCCACTCATGGTGGGAGCTGGCGCTGCCTGCTCAGTCGCCCTGGAGCGCACTTCCTCCGACCACCTGGAATGGTCTTCAAAGTCACCCCGATCCTCCTCCCGTATGGATGTCAGCGCACCGCCCATGAACGCGCCCGCAGCAGCTACACTGGCAGCAACTCTCCTGCTGGCTTCGTCGAAGATCTGCTGAGGACTAGGAGTGCGGCGCAATGCGCCCTGCATGCGCGCAATCATGCTTCCATCATCGTGCTGAATTTCCCGATAATCTGTCGCCGTACTCCTAGCATACTCTCCCTCTGGTCCGGGAGGAGGCGGATAGTTACCATCTCCGCGGTTGTCGTCTCTGCGATAATCGCCGTCCTCCTCGTCGTCATTCCGTTCACTCCAGATCCACGCCGCAATGCTAATCGTCGCAATGCTGACCGTCAAGGCTAAAGGCACCCAATACCCTAAGAGTGTGCGTCTACCCGACGGGCTGAACCCAGTTCCGACTCTCCGGCGGCGAGGATCCTGAGAAAAGGACATTGCGATCGCAAACGGCGATTAGAGCTTGCGCATAGATAGCTGAAAAGGTTGCAATGTGTGCAACTAACATCTCATCCCCTTCTTAGGGGCAGTGATGCGTAAAATCGTAATAGACAGGAGAATGCGTCAGTATCAGCGGTAGATGGAGGCAAGAGAAGAAATTGGGAGGTTGGAGAGAGTGGAGTGAGTGGGAGTATGCTTCTCATACTCCAGCCTCGGAGGGAGCTGGAAACATGTGGCTGGAGAGGCCCCTAATTATTGTTTACCGCGGTGTTTACCTACCCTAGGTAATAATTCGTACTGCTGCACGATGTCCGGAGGCGGGTCACTATTGCTGACTCAGCTGAAGTTGCTATCGGCACGTGACATGGTGGGATTCTGATGATTATTATTATCGATATCGATTTTGAGTCAGTGGAAAGAGAGCCTCGCGCAAGAAAAACTGAATGTCTCAATACGCGGGCCCATTGGGAGAGATAATATCGGCTCTGGATTTGACATTAGCACGCTTTGGATGGTGCATCTGATTATGCAATAATCGAAGGAACTTCCTGTGGTCGATTACCATTGAAAGAGAAAAACAGCAGCCATACCGACACAGCTGCCCCTCGTTACTGGCATCAATCACGACAGAGCTTCAATTCCTGGCACAGCTGCTTATCGTTCAGTACAGAGGAAGATTATTGAGGTCAAAAAGTAGTCGCCTCTACTTTTTGCGCCATATCAATCACCATGCCACATTCAGTCCCTGTGCCTCCCACGGGCTTTCAGGCCCTCATCCTATGTGGGCCTGGTGTTTCTCTCAACACTTTTACTTCAAACCCAGAGGAATTTCCGAAAGCTCTGATTCCCATCGCTAATCGTCCTATGGTGTGGTATCCGTTGGACTGGTGCTACCGGATGGGCATCACAAGTAAGTTCGACATTGATTGGTCTTTTAATTGCAGGCTTTGTGCTCTCTACAGCTTTCTATTTCCTCCAATTTCTCCTTTTCCTCACCCTCTCTTTTACTGATAAAAATATTCATGCAATGTCTTGATGGATTGCGAAAACATTTCATGCATTTCTTCGTACCCGAAGTTGCATTTCCAATGCCATATTCGTTTGAATGCTAGCACGGTCCAATCTCCACCCAGTGTCTCGCCAGACTAATTGTTGAATCAGACATCACATTAATTACACCTCCTGCAAGTCAGGCGCCATTGGAGGCTGCTCTGTCGCAGAATCCTCATCTTACATCACTGCCGTCTCCGTCGCCATCCGTCCTCGCACCTGCAGGCTTGACTCTCACCACAGGAACGGCAGAACTGCTACGTCTTCCTGAAGTTCAATCGTGTATCAAGTCTGATTTCATTTTGCTGCCCTGTGATTTGATCTGCGACATTCCGGGCGAGTCTCTCTTGGAATCATGGATGGTCAGCCAGAGCGCTTTGGATGGCCAAACTGTTCACGACGGCCGTAACGCTCATGTCACCAAGACTGCCGGCTTAGGTGGTGAGGAGGGCGGCCGCAGAGGTGGACTTGGAGTATGGTATCAGACCCAGGGAAGAGAAGAGAGTGTAAAGGGTGAGGTAACAGACTTTGTCGCCATCACATCTCTTGAACAAAATGAGGCTCCCGTGGTTTCTCACCCTTCAGACGGACCTGCCTCGATAAGGCACAACCTTTCGAAACTTGTTCTCGCGATGCCCATGGATACATTGAAAGAGAAAATGCTTGAGCAGAAAGGCTTGTTGATCCGTCACTCGCTTGTCAAGAAGCACGCCCAGGTGAAAATGTTGACCACTTACCGGGACGCACACATTTATATCTTCCCTTACTGGGTCAAGGAAATGGCGCGATTGAATGAAAAGTTTCAGAGCGTCAGCGAAGACCTCGTCGGTTGGTGGGCAAAAGCCGAGTGGCAGACCGGCTTGGGAGAGAAGCTCCATTTGAGAGAGATCTTCGACCCGGAAGGGGCTAAAGCCGGTGATAACGGTAGCCACGATGGCGAGTCGCTCGAAGAAGAGATTGATCTGCAATCCATGAGCACCACTAAAGCCGGTTCTGCGGTATCTCGTGGTGATTCATTGCCCCACAGCGCTCCGGAGTTCCAGTTCGCATCTCGAGTCAGAACATCAGGCCTCGAGACTCCTATTGAGTCTCCAAAGACCACCGGCTTACTCACTATTCCCCCTATGCTTGCATACGTGCACTCTTCCAAACCGTCAGCGCCCTTGGTGAGGCGCGTCGATAGCTCCGCGCTTTTACTTTCTGTCTCCCTCCGTCTCGCGAAACTTGAATCTGTCGAAGAAGTCGGCCGTGCAGCTGCCTCGCCATTTGCACATGCCCAGAAGATTGCATACCCCGCCGGTGTGGCTCAGCGCTGCACCGTCACCAAGACCGACTGCCTCCTCGCTGAAAACGTCACTGTTGAAGAGAAGTGTGTCATCAAAGAATCCGTCATCGGTGCAAACTGCCACATTGCCAGCGGCGCCCGATTGACTCGTTGTCTCATTATGGATGGTGCCGTGGTTGGCGAACGCTGTCAACTTACCGGCTGCATTGTCGGCCGCAGGAGCAAGATCGGTCGAGCGTGTGTCTTGAAGGATTGCGAGGTCCAGGACGGAAATGCTGTTCCGGACGAGACGGATGCGAAGAATGAAAAGTTCATGGTATTCGAAGGGCTGGATGATGATGGAGATGAGGGAATGGATGTGAGCGAGGATTTTGAGGAAGATGGTAGTGATTTAGGATTTTAACGGGAGATATGTGTGCATTGATACATTGCTATATTACGCTTACGAACAGTATAGATCTCGGCTTCCTTGTGTCTCTGACGAAGTGATGAGCTTCAATTGAATACAAAAGTTCGAGCTTACTTGATCCCAATTGTCCTCTGCGATTGCAGAAACGCTTCTCTCCTTCTTTGCTTTCTGGGAAAGTCATTCCAGAGCCCAACACATTATGTTTTTGCCAAAAAAGATGTATATGTATGAATAGCGGGAACCAGAAACCGCCAGTGAAGAAACGAGCGTGCCTCGTGGAGCGATGGATGCAAAAGGCTACATGACCATCCTTGAGAATTTGACGCTCCAGTAATTCTTGTATTCGAACAGATTCTCTAGCCAAGATAGAAAGATACAGAATACCCCATTAGTTATCGAATTTGCTGCCAAAACTTGGAAGGCGACTGTACTCCGTAATATTTCCATCTTCGGCCGAATCCCTGCTTGTTCCAAGAACCGCTTTGCCCATTCCAGCGACTTGCAGGGAGTCGCTGGTCCTTGTATTTTCTTTGCTTTTTCTGCTTTGCTTGTTTCTCGCCCTTGTGGATGTGAGACCAAAGAATTCGTACGGAGTAATTGGAGCATGGTAATAATAGTAGGAGTAGTGAGGACACTGGGTGTGCATATTACAGACAGAACTTCACCTTCTGCTCAAATGCATAGCTCTATGGGGAGATAGCATTAAGGTACTATTATGGCTTGATTCTAGGTTTAATCTCTGAAGGGATTGAATCTACTTCGTACCAGCCACTACAGAGTACATTGAATGCTTACTGGACATGCCTGAATCTATTTGCTGCTAATAATCTATATCACGGTGCGGGAATAACATCGTGTAATTAACCCTCTCACACTAATCTCTGTCCTAACCTTTAGATGCGCTCGCATCGGTGTTTCATAATAACAGATCAAATCTTACCTTAAATGAAGAACAGATGAGCTTTGACATCTCGAAAAGATATGAGATGATGCACGTGCCTCAAGGGCAATTTCGATAGATTGCCTAATTTCCACCAATCTTTACCGCTGTTTCGCTGGCAGTTGAGGACCTACTGGACGCTTGCTTCAATTAGAATATCTACAGCCGACTTTTTTTGGAGACATAATACGGAGTAAAACTATTTGATGATGGGCATGTCATTTCTGATTTCTTCTTCTCGACCACGTACTTCATGACTTCATCAAAGACAGCCAAACACGAGACACAGTCCGATTGCGTCTATGATTGGCGGCAACGTCTACATTGTGGCTGTCCCGAGGTTGAACATGACAGGAACCTCATCAATCAAATCACGAAATTGTATGCCTCTCGAGCCGTCTGCATCCGGTTCCTGGGCATATGCGGGGTTATATGACAGGAGTCATGACCAATTGCTGAGTCGCTGACCCACCGCTAGATTATTAGCGAACGAGTCTTCACCGTGGATGACGATGTCGCGCATGAGGCGGTAAATTGATCCAATTATGCAGTATGGGGTCTTATGACGTCTTCGACGGGCAGAAGAACCCGAGGTCCCACGAGTTACGAATCGCTGTTTTCAAAGTGAATTGTATCATAGCGGTCGAAATCGTTACAGAGTACTCCATATGCATGTGCATTATTTACTATATTGTGATCTTTTAATACCAACGATTGCGCGGGCTTAGAGCCTCAGACTGGGCGCTGAGCAAGGGGCGTCGATGATTGCGACTCTGCAAGTTTCCCCAGATGTGAATCACCACTTCTTGCGTGGCTAGGATTAAAAGCTTATAATTCGCAACAGTGCAAAAATAGAGGGATATTGAAGCCGTGATAGTGCCGGTCATACCTTTCGCTCTGTAGACGCATCCGGAGCACTGAGTGAAAGGCAGCCGCATCTAGTACTTGGCAGAGGATTAATGGACAGCACGTAGTCTCTAATTCTACGTAGTAATACGTACTTTTTCTGCTACCTAGATATGTATCAGGATCTCTGTCACCCCACATTGAGCAACTTCCAGAATACTGATGCCTGCTCCTATGGGGTACAATAATCGATTTTACTGACTTCGGAATGCGCGTGCTTTGAAGCCCTTGAAGTGATAACCTTGCTTCATATCACACTTTCAGGCTATATTGAACACTTCTGAACCTGTGTTGTTCGGGTAAAACCATCAGTCTGTTAAGGTTCCATGGTCCAGCCGAGCATACTCATAAATTCCTCCTCATCTAGTTTTGATTTCAAACGTCCCATCATGATGCGGGCTCGTTGGTGATCGTTGGATTAATGGAAGATCGATCTCCTTGCTTTGACCATTCAGAGTTTAGGTTTGGAGAAGATCACTTAATTATCAATCTCGTTGACAATCGACGGTAGACTTCCGATTGTGGGAAAATGACTGGCAGGAAGATAACGAGTCTCGCTAAAAGCCTGTCACATGACAGATTCTGAGTAAAAGGTAGATGAGTTTTAACATCCAATTCAACAGTGTCAAGGAAGGACTAGCTACAAACCAGAAAATCGCACTACGGAACGGGTTATTATTACGGAGGGAGTTTCTTAAGTTAACGTAATCCACAAGCGAGCGGATCACCCAACGCGTCTTCCACCACAGTTGAAAATTGAAGCCATTCAACCCACCACCATGCCACCAAAAGCGCGTATAAAGTCAAGAGATTCAATTGAGCAGGAGGGGAGGATTCTATTAGCAATTTCTGCAATTAAAAAGCAAGAAATTCGCTCTATTCGCCAAGCAGCAGCTCATTATCGTGTTCCCTTTGCAACTCTACGCTACTGACTTTATGGCCGCAATACTTGAACTGAGCAGCGTGCCAATGGGCATAAATTGTCAATTACTGAAGAGGATACGCTCGTCTCGTACAATGGATCCTGTCTCTAGATAGACGTGGAGCTCCTCCCCGGCCAGCTGC
>JSYV01000451.1:0-20494 GCA_000787455.1 Evansstolkia leycettana | reverse complement strand
GGTGGATGACGTGGCAGCTCGGTGTCCGTGGCAGCTCGGTGTCCGATTACGTTATTCCGCGACCATTATTAAGCGACATGTTTCTGCCTGTTGGTGCCTGTTGGTGCCTGAAGGTGTGCAGCCTTATATAACCCCCTTTGATTCTCCCCCTCTTTTTGCTTGTGTTTTCTTCTCTTCCACAACACCTTCTGCTCGATTGTCCAAACACTATCTTCTTTGCTCTCCCCATCACATCAATAATACTGACGTCCAGGCAATTCAAGTATCAAGATGAACTCTCCAAACAAAGGATGTTTCGTTGATTATCGGTTGTTTTCGATTCTACAGTCGCTGCCAGATGTCGGCACCCTGATCAGTCGAAACTTGACAACATTCTAGCTCATGCTTTGCACACTTATGCGCCAACGATCGCGCGATATTCTGTCAAAAGTTGCAGTTAACCTATGATTTGGCCTTGTTTCAGCAGATTGACATCCCGACCGACGTGTCGAAGTCCCTGTCAATGTGCCCGTGCCCGTCTCGCTTCGACGTGAGCGAGAAGATAGTGCTCCTTCTCTTGTTCGCTCGAGACATCGCTGATATCTCCGTCCCTGATTCCCTCGAGGATTTATCGTCCTACGGCCTCGTACTCGCCGAATTTCTGTATGGAACATCCACCCTGCATAGTCCTGTCTCTGCTAGTCATGCTCGATACCAGTTTACCCAGAAAGAAAAGGGTCTAAACACACGCAATGACTTGTGTCGAGATACGCTCTCACCTCACAAGCGCATCCATAATACCGGTATCACACCCCGGCGTCGACAAGTCCCACATGCTAATCACATGTGCGGGTGTCGCTTGCTCTACCGTATGCCTAGGTACCGAACAGCAAACCATCCTGGAGATTAAATAAGCGTGTTGGCATAAGTCGTACTCACCAGTACGAACCATATGTCTGCATGAAAGTCAATCTCCTACATCATTGGCTTGACGTCTGTATTCGTATAGATGCGGGCATTGTCAGCTACCACTCCTATAGTCTATTTTGAGCGAGTAATGTGATCCTTAAAATCTTTTCTGCAAGAGTCCCTGCTCGTACATCACCCCATTCTCCCTTGATCACGAACCCAGGTTTGCACCCTCAAAAAACCTTGCGTACCGATAGCACGTTGCAGAGTAAAAGAGATTTCCTGCGACGGTAGCAAGCAAGTGCTTGGCGTATTCCAATTGTGCGTGTGTTGTCTTTCTCCCGCAAGCCAAGGCGTCAAATTCTCTCTGCATATCTGCCTCAATATCCCAGATGATAGACCGCAGTGTTACTTGAGCGGTGTATTCCGAAACTCCCAGTATACGTTGTAGCATGCCGATGGCGTTCATGATCTCCGTACCTTTCGCTTTCTCTTCGGCTTTTTCCTTCCGAAAGGAATATAGATCATTCGTAAGTGCAAAATGCTTCGCGCAGAGATCGCTAAGCAGTCTAAGATCGCGTCTCTCATGCTCTGCTAGAGGAACGTCGGATACGAATTCCATGCTGCGAAAGACAGCACTATCATCCGTTGATGTCAGCACTCGTACTGGCAGCCCTCGTAGATTCCGGATGGAAAGAGGGCACGTACTGGGCACCAACGTCCTGCACTCTATGCTCGACGTATTGCGGGAAGGTTTGAAATGATTCTGGCACGGCAGAGCCGGTAATCAATACCCATGACTGAAAATCTTTGAGAAGTGGCTCCCCTTGACCTGGCCAACGGGCATCGATGTCCTCGATGATCTTTCGAAACCTGTCCGGCATTGCTCCTTCCAGGCGACTGGTTTCTTGAGAGGACCGATTCTGATCTTTCGCGATGGCCTGTTCGAGCCAATTAGGATGAGATGATTAGGAAAATATGCATTCAGACATTTTGAGTCATACAGAACTTTTCTCGGAGGCATCTGTCAAACACAGAGTAAGAGACGACGGGCTTTGAAATTATAATCAGTAGTTCGCGTTACCGTCATGCAGGAAAATAACCATATATAGTTTCGCCAACCACCTCATCCTCTCCAGATGGCCCGTAGGAAAAAGATTCGTAACAAAAGTGGCGACGGCATCAGCCACCATGTTCAGTTGCGCGGCCAAATCGCGCTCCGGGCTCGATTTGCTGGAATGAACTTCTCGTACATATTGTCTGACAGAGTGCTCGGTTTCCCGCCAGTATTTCGACTGCAAGGTGCCTGGAAATGTAGTCGTCCACGGAACACCGAGTTCGAGTGGATCAATGGTGTTTGCATGCTCTGAGATACATCTGGCATCTGAACGCGGGCTTAAGAATGGGAAACCTTGATGCAGGTGTGGTTCACGGGATGGGTCAATTGGATCAAAGGCATATGATGGTCTCCTAATGAATGTATTTGGAAGTGTAGCTGTCGTTTGTAATCTTCGATCTTGGTGCATTTGACGAGCATTGATATGCTGTCCGGCGGTTGAATCCCATTTTGGCTTGATCCGGTGGTCTAAAAGAAACTCACGGGTGGATAGATGGCGGGATATTGAGAAATGAGTGGTTGCCGGTCTTCGTGTTCTATATGCTGTGTTCATTTCTGCTATCGCGCAATGTGCATTCTCCAATTTCTATCGAATAGAAGGAATTACTAGTAAGAACCGTGATTGTCAGTCCCCCTGAATGGTTTGCCCAGCACGTGATATCATACAATCATCCTCCATTTCATAGTAAGGCTCGGAACTCCGAGCGCAATGACCTGAACAGCACGGTCCCGTAACTTTAATCATCGGAATGATGCGTTCGACCAATACTTCATCGCGGATTCAGAAGGTCGCCCCTCCACGGAAGAAAGCATGCCAGAGTTGCACCGAGGCGAAAGTCCGCTGTAGTCTCGACAAACCAACCTGCTCGCGGTGCAGGCTTCGTGGCCGCCAATGTCGATATCCGGCTGGTAGCCAAAGCGAAACCACCGTTTCAACTGATAGTAACCCAGGCGCCAATTCATATATGAATTTTACTGAGTCACGAATCGACCATGAAGTAATAAACCAACATCCTGTTCTTCCGATTGAGACACCGCCATCATTTACAGCGGCTCTAGCAGACACAGCAGCTTCCCCTTTCAACCACGTCCTCACCTCAGGAAGCTCGCTTTCTCCACGACCGAATACTAATGTCTCGAATACAACGGCCTCGGCCTCGGCTTCTGAATTCGAGGCTACAACTCTCGATTTCTCAAATCTAGACCTATTGCCTATGCCTGATGCAGAATCAATCCGTGACCGATGGTTGAAGCCCTACGTCGCATCCATGGACCAGGTCCCCAAACTTCTTCATCCGTACACAGTGCAATATATCAGCGCTGTGCTGAGAACATATTCAAAACAGATGCTTCCCCCAAACGGTGTTCCCCCGATTATACATCCGCTACAGGTTACGGGGAAACATATCCCGCTCGCTTTGGCGAATTGCTATAGTCTGGTTCGGATGTGGGAGAATCGCGCAGTTGGAAGTGAGGTGATGGTTGCGACGACCGTACAGAGGGAGATGGAACGTCTTGTTCAAGAGGTATGTCTGTATTTGTTTTTTTTCCTTTGGCTCTGTTGCAATTCAAATAACAAGATCTACCTCTGGTTGAATCTCCTGCGCATGTCTGTTCGTTATATCCAGCGGGTTGAGGGAGCACTCACTACAATGTCACCGAAAACACAGCATTGGAGCCTTGCCCTCATTTATGTGGCCTTGTTCCACTCAACGGACATATTCCATTTTGTATTTCGCCATTCTCGTTCGTCCGGGCACCTAGCTTATATATCCAGAAGCCATGGATGTTGTAATAAACACGCTCCGATTTGAGGAAAAATACTGACGTCTCCCTCCCAGCATCGTACCACCCACGACATCGATCATCTTGCCGCATTTCAAGCGTACCTCATATACTGTATAATGGCATATCTTAGCCCTATCGAAGGAGCCTCTCTCGTCGACGATTCCGCAATGGTTAACATCCAAGAAATGGCCTTTCGCACCGCCCGCAACGGCCTTGTCTGTTCAGCCGAGGCATCCCATTCACGGCCGAAATGGGAATCATGGATCGTGGCGGCCGCCAAGCGACGATCGATTCTTGTCATGTATCTCTTCAGCAGCGTTTATAATGCCGATAAATCGGTGCCGAATTTCATTGCGGAGGAAATGAGAAACGTATATGTTCCCGAGAGCAAAGAGCTGTGGGAGGTTCGGAGTCGAGAGGTTTGGCAACGGGAATATGATCGTTATTTGTCTCTGTGGGAAGACGGGATGTTGAAGATATCGGAGTTATGGAGGTCTCCTGAGACTGGCTCTGCTGAGCGAAGAAAGAGGATTGATCGATGGGTGCAGTCTGTGGATGAGTTCGGGATGATGCTTTTTGCGATCTGCGCTCATATTCATGGATGTTAGAGGAATCATTAAGAGAAACAGCTTTAATGATTCATAATGTATACGCCGAGTTTCTTGCAAATAATGTAGAGTAGACGGATTGCATATATAAACACTGGTTTATGTGTAGGAGACCAAAAGCCGAGAAATATTGTTCTACAATTGTTTGTATTCTTCGGAATTCCGATATTCGTCCGTCGTACAAACCACCTACAGTGTGTATAAATTTGTCTGTCTACAACCCCGTAAGATCCTACTTCCTGCATATCAACCTGGATCTATAATCAAGAGAGAGAGAGAGAGAGAGCCCAACCATCAATCACTCAAGCCACATCAATCCATCATTTTAAAATGTCAACTCAATCGCCTCAAGTCTACACAACCGACCATTCCCCCTCCGTCCTCCGCACCCACAGCTGGCGCACCGCCGCCAACTCCGCCGCCCATCTCCTCCCTCACATCAAACCCAACATGACAATCCTAGACATCGGCTGCGGCCCTGGCTCCATCACCGTCGACCTGGCCCGGCACGTCCCCGACGGCCACGTCACGGGGGTCGAATACGTCCCCGACCCACTGGACCAAGCGCGCGCCCTCGCCTCATCCCAAGGCGTGACCAACATCTCCTTCCAAGTAGGAGATATCCACTCGTTAGAATTCGCCGACGACTCATTCGACATCGTCCACGCGCATCAAGTCCTCCAGCACATCGCGGACCCTGTCCAGGCGTTGCGCGAGATGCGCCGCGTCGTGAAACCAGGCGGGATCGTGGCATGTCGCGAGTCCGCGGCCATGACGTGGTTTCCCGAGTCGGAAGGGCTGCGGGCATGGATGGAGCTGTCGGTCCGGATGGGTCGTGCGAAGGGCGGTAATCCGCATCCTGGAAGTTATATGCATGTCTGGGCGGAGGAGGCGGGGTTTGCGAAGTGGCAGATCACGAAGAGTGCTGGGTCGTGGTGTTTTAGCAGTGAGGAGGAGAGGGCGTATTGGGGTGGTTCGATGGAGGAGAGGGCGAGGAGCTCCGGGTTTGCGAGGGTGGCTGTTGAGGAAGGGTTTGCGACGAGCGAAGTGTTGGAGAAGATTGCTGATGCGTGGAGGGAGTTTAGAGAGAATGAAGATGCGTGGTTTGGCTTGCTTCATGGGGAGATTCTGTGTCGGAAGTGATCTGGCTGACTATGGTGTGATTGTGTATTAATATAAGGATAATGAAGGCGAGCAATTTCTGAGTTGCAACAACGCATGCTATAGTACTAGTTACACCGGTTTGTACTCCGTCCAAATGTCATGAAGCCCTCGTGAACTGCCCCAGATGATTGTTGAAGATACAAGAATCTGATATAAAGAATCAATTGCTCATGAAGTAAGTACTATAGAGAAGGACATGAGGAGCATGATTATTAGACGAAAACGATTTCCCTTTCGACGAAAGAACTCAAAAGTGAAGCTCCAGAATATCAACCTTCAAGCCCGGCGGCACTTCTACTTTCTTCAGCTCATCCACTGACACGTCGTCTGGAGCCGTGACCCTGTCCGCAAGTAACATCCATCAGCTCCAGATCTGACGGGCTCGTCTAGATATGAGAGCGACAAGAGAGTGTGGATAATACTTACTCCATAAAGTGGATAGGAGGCATGGTGGACGTAGAATCGAAATCATCAGGGAAAACGAGCCCCTTGTCGCGATAGATAAGCCTGAGACTAACAGAGTCGAGACTCAAAAGTGAGCGCTGAAGACCGTAACCTGATCTGAATCTGAGGCAATCAATACCTTTCTGCTAATTTCTTTCCATCTCCGAAATAATCATGTGCGAGTTCGTTGTCGTATCTGATATCGAACGTCTACGTTGGGAAATCGAGAACTGTCAGCGACTCTCAGCCATAATGGGTCATGAAAACATAAATTCCTATTTACTGACAAGATCTTACAAGATCTTTGGTCATTGTGACGGTCTGTTCATGTAGCGGATAGGTTAAGCTCCTGGATGTTTCCGCGGTGCTAGCGTTGACAGTGAGATATACAGAACTGTATGTATGTCAAGGGTATCTCTATCTACTCTCGTTCTGGTCGTGAATGATACGGGAACTTAAATAGAGCAACGAGTGAGGATCATATTAGAGCTGAATAAAGTAGATTCTGGATCATGCGAGTTTTCGCTCAAATGAGAGGATGCTAGCCTACCAACCCAAGCAATCATTCGTCTGGACGCTAGTCACAGAATACGTTCAGCGAGATCATGATATCATGAGTAGTTCATCGGTTTCAGGGCGAAGATAACCTTGGGATCAACCATGGTTACGACCCAATATACGGCAAGTCTAGAAGACATCTTACCGTAAATATGTGTATCTACAACCTCACGAATCCTTACAGATTTCATGGAGGTTTACCAACTTCCGCGAAATGAGCGCACTTCCACTTTGCGGGAAGAGCGAATGGACAGCACGATACTACATCATGTACAACAAAACCATCAGAGACCGAGATGTCGAAGATAAAAGAAAGGATTGTGAAGAAAAAGAGCAGCCTTGAATTCAATTCATTGCATGGTCAATTTACAATTTGATGGTTCACCAGGCACGATACCCAGGTAGCTCTCTAGAGGTCACCATGTCCTTCTCGCTCCGTTTGATTTTCTGATATGGGGGGTGGTGATGATGATAATGACTGAGTCGATCGATGCATCATATTCGTGTCTGTATGTGCTATTCTTGACATTTGGAAATTAGAAAGACATGCCGGATCGTCTTCAATTTCGAATCAGGGAAGTATTCTGCAATTATATCGATGCAATTTTGTGTATGATGCCGCGATGCTGCTAGCATTCTGACCACTTCTGCCCACTAAGGGTCCCGATTACGAGGCGAGACTGCTCGCCTCGTTCTCACCGGGGTAATAAAATGCGGCAACGCTATTCCCAACCATGAGTAAGGATGCTCGACTAGTCATTATCAATCCGGACAGACTTACGCGATGATCACATAGGCGGCAATCAGCAACGCGCCTTCAAGGTAATTACTCCTGCCGTCCAGCACCAGGAAGTTCACCACAAACGCCGTGACGAAGAGACTGATCGTTTCAAAGAGAGTGAAGTACAAAGACATGTCCTTGTTCATGCACCAGCCGAGGATGACGACGAGGGGAGTGACGAAGATGGCTTTAGTACGGTCAGCACCTGGCTACTCCCTCATTCCCAGTAATAGGGAGAGGAGGGGGGTTGCTTACCTATTTGAATACTGCTACCGACAGAAACACCGATCGACAAATCCATCTTATTCTTTGTCGCGACGCTCACGGCGGTCACGTGCTCTGCTGCATTCCCTACAATGGGCAGAACGATCAATCCGATGAATGCTTGGCTGACGTTGGAGCTCTGGATCATCGATGGAATGGCGTCGACGAGGAATTCGGCACAAACTGCGACAAGCGCGGTTGACACGAGCAGCATGACGACAGCAGCGGTGCGCGACGTCTCCGGGTCGGGATGCTCCGCTGGGGCTTCGGTAGCGGTTGAGTCTGCTGCATGGGGCATGCGAGCTGCGCTTCGGGCGAATTGAACTGCATTTCCGACGGGAGGTTGTCTGTTCATGCGTGTGGGGAGAGAGTGCGTCCGGCGGATTCCTGGCACTGGGGCTGCGTGAACGACCGGAACCTGAGTGTTTGAGAACACGGTGTTGGACAGGAGCGACGGGATGGTTGGGCGGAAAGCTATTTTCCTCTTGGGTGCGTCTGCCGCAGGTTGGTCTGTGGAAGGGGAGATGACTTCGTTTGGCTCTGGGAGCTCGAGTGCGCGTTCCGACAAATGAGACACCAGAGCTGGTCGTTGAGGGACAGTGGTATTGGTTTCCCCATTTGCGACCGTTGTTGCGTCCGATTCGGCTTTGCGCTTCTTATCCTTCTTCGAGCGTTTTTCCCTCTTGCGATCCTCTTTGTTGTTATGACTTTGGACGCTGCTCAGCTCTTGTCCAAAGTCTCTCGAGCGCGGTCCGTCGAATTGCTGTTGTTGAGCATTGATATCCGCGTGGTACGGAGTCTCGTCCACGATCTCAATAGCGCAAGAGGCTGTTCCGTCCCTGGACGTGATGGAGGACTCCCCGATCGTGTTCACACTTTCAAGGGTCTTCTTGCGGACAGACTGGCGGGTTGAGGTGCCCTTCGAGCTGGTGCTCGACTTCCGATGGCGCCGATACCTCATCGCCCGCTTGATGCGTTTGGCGGTGGTCCATGAAGTAGCCGAGTCATCTGAGTCGCTGCTCGAGGAGCTGGATGAATCTGACGGGCTATTCATGAATTCTGCCAGGACACCGGGGTGAGACTCCTCGTCGATGACCTGTTGGGGGATGCTGGCGTAGAGATATGCGTGGGATTTGAGCTGGAATAGAATGTACAAAACGTACACCAGTAGTAGAACCTGTCGTCGTCAGATCGGGACGTGTTCAAGCAGACAAGGTCTACTCTACTCACTACACTAGTGCCGCGGCTGACTTTCAAGGTATACTTATCCGCATTTTTATTGTCAGACCAGGAGGCATGGAAAGCAGTCGGAAGAAGCAAGCTCGTCACACTCAAACTGAGCAGACAGGCACTCATTTGAGTGACGGTGCTGTTGTAGATCTGTTCCTGGAAGCGCAGCCCACCCAGTAGAAATGCCATTCCTAGAATCAGGAGCAGGTTGGCAAGAATGGAGCCCAGGAGAGAGGCTTGAACAATTCGAATCTCATTCTTGACCAGAGCAATGATGAAAATGATCAATTCCACCGCATTGCCGAACGTGACATTGATCAATGCTCCCACCGTATCTCCCAGCCGACAAGCGACGCTTTCCGTCGCGTGGCTCAACAGACCGGCCAGAGGGATAATGGCAATCGCGTTCATGGTGAAAACGACCCCGGAATTCAAACCTCCTGCCTCGACGGCGATTCCGACCGGGACGAACACCAGCAGCACATTGACCCAGCTATGGCAGATGGCCGTCTTGGTATGGTTGAAGAAACGCCCTGTGGCATTCTTGAGACGGACGTGAGGTGCCTGTTTGACCTCTTCGTCCTGGCCTTGTGCATTGTTTTCCGCCGTAGGACCCGGGTTGTGTCCCGGGTCCTTTTCCGCTGGTTGCTTCACTTGCCCATCGCGATGGTGAGATCCGGCCTTTTCCACGACGGCGGGCGGAGTGGTTGGTCCTTTGGTAGTGGGAAGATTCGTATGCGACGGGAGACTCGGACCAGACGCGTGAGCTCTCGCCCACGAGTGAATATGGTCTGATTTTAAGCAG
Organism: Evansstolkia leycettana; assembly: GCA_000787455.1. Lineage (NCBI taxonomy): Eukaryota > Fungi > Ascomycota > Eurotiomycetes > Eurotiales > Aspergillaceae > Evansstolkia > Evansstolkia leycettana. Next base: position 10,847 of record JSYV01000451.1, on the reverse strand, counting down.
TTTTGGTTAGTGATGTTTGGTGCAGTTTCTTCCTCTCATGTCTCGATCAAAGCGGGCAATGGTGGAGACAGTGTTGTGGAGTCGAAAGGGAACAGAACTCACGCATGTATTGGAAGAGAGAGTCTTTGGGAGACAGATAAGGCCAGAAGCCTGGTGTTATGAAGGAAGATGAACAGGAAGATCTTCAGAGAGAGAGAGACAGCTCTTCTTGACCCGTCCCCCTTATGATTACGCTTGGCGTCCAGTTCCTCCGCCCGTCCTTCCGATGATCTTTGCCAAGATCGCTGCGGATCAGTTCAACTCCGCAACGTTGAACAGACTCAACAATCAATCCTCCAAGGTTAGACATAATGCAAGTGGAAACCCAATCGATCATCACAGACTGTACTGCAACCGATACTGACAACGACAGAAGGACACTCAGCATCCATCTAGGCCCTGCTATCCTGATCGTTATCTCCAAGTTACGCCTCCACTATCTCAGCGCTTGCCTATCCAACAGATCCACTGTAACTAGCCCGACTGCGTCTTTGTCATAGAGGATAGCTCCAAGATCCAATTAAACATGACTCACTAAGCAGCTCGACGTCATCAGCAAACAACATGACATGGACCCTGGTTTTGAAGCAAGCTGGAACACCCTGCAAAAGGGCAGCCAGCTGCAATCGACAGTGAGGCGCTTTAGGGCCGCTTACCAGTGAACCAAGTGGAGACATACACCCAATGACATTTCACCAGTGGACACTTGCACTGCCATTCTGCAATCTATGGAGTACTGTGTACGGAGTAGAAGATCCACACTTCCAGCAAACAGTGTGGCTGAGCCATATCATCGCCACAAGCATAATGACATTGGACGATTCAGCCAACAATGGATGCAACTGAGCCACACAATGAATAAACAGTCTAGGATGATTACAGAGTTGGAATGATAATGAACTACTAATCTATTCATTTGAATTCCAGAATCATGTTCAGGGAGCTTCCCAGCAGTGAGGACGGCGAGTGAATCCACAAATTATCATCTCTCCCGAAGAGTCTATCTACATGATAGCATGACTCACCAGGTTGATTGCTGATCCTAGACCAGATGCGTTATATTTACTTTCCACCATTGCGTAGAGAGTGTAAGAATTTAACAGATCAACCCAACAATGAAGAGCTTGGGCAATGACAAATATCTAAGGCACTGCTTCCATTCAGCATGAAATTGGTTACAAGCATTTAATGGGGAATAAAGTGGTCTAGAGAACTTCACCCTTTTTGAGCTGCACTGGCAATGATGTTTGTCACACCTAATCAATCAATGGAATAGACCGGCTGAGGATTCAGTTGTGGATCTTTCGGCTTGATGCATCTTTTTATCCTAACTGTGTTCCACAGCAGGCTTTTCTTTGAGAGGGAGGGATTACACATGGGAAGAAAGATTCCACTACCATGGATGTATGCCCTTCAAGTTGTAGATATTGATCCCTGCCATTTGATCCCGGTTATTGCTTATCGTCTGCCTGAATAAGAAAATGCATGCAAATATCAATGTTCGACACACACGTCATATGAAAATCATATGGGCGAGAAGTTCCCTCGTGAGCTCGCTTTAAATGGAAGTTGATATATACATTCCAGAACTGCTCATTGCCTCTGAATTGGAGGAATGATACTCCCCAGTGTCATTATTGTAAACGACATTCGCCCAGTGGTTATATATATACGGAGATATCGACTCCCATACGCCGCCAATGCTGAATGATTCAGAACTCCAGTTCCCGAAGCCCCCGATACAATCGTAGAAGCAGTCATGATTTCATTGCGCCGTTCTAATGCTTCCATGTAACCGCAAAACGCACTTTTCCTATAAATTAGCAAAGTCAACTAGATCCGTGCAAGAGTGATTGGGTCACATAGCATACCTTGATAATCTCAATTACTTCACCTGTAGCCCTGCCATGACGGTCTATATTTGCAGACCCTCGAATAGTAGATGAGGAAGGCACCGACGACAGCCATCAGGACCATTAGCGTAGGAAGGAACATGAATGTGAAGAGAAAGAGACTCAAGCCAAAGTCCAGACTCTGGCCGTGAAGGATACGACGTGCCATGAGCTCGAGGGCCGGGTGGGTGACTTGGTCCATTGTCGTTTTGAGGGCTGGTACTTGGAATTGGAAGTCCCGAGGCACGCAGGGTATAGCTATACTATCTTCGAGTTGGATTGGGAACTGATATATATGCTTTTCCGGTGTGGTGAATCGACTGCTGCGCTGATTTATAGGAACATATTGAAATATCTATCTATATATCTCCAGATACCAATGAGCCAAGACCGCTCGGAATTTTGCCATGATACAGCTGTAATAATAGTAGTCAGAGTCTACGTCGATGAAGTGATATGTCCATTCCGACAGGTTGGAAGGAAATGCACAAAATACTGATGCCTGTTGCGGTCCCACGATGATGACAGTCTAAGCATTACTATTACATTGTTGATGATGATAAAGCGACGAGAGAAAAAAGGACACCAAAGGACTCCACAGCGGATCCCTTCAACGAGGCGAAGTCGGTTCGGTTCTTGCGGAAGATGTATCTGCACTATCCAGTTAAACATCGCGGGCTGTGCACTGAATCTAGAGGCATTATTGACTCGCTCTCTACACTACATTAGCTGGTTTCTATGCAAAATGCACCGAGATGGCCATCCTTCCATGCGACTTTTGCCTGCTCGTCCAAGCAAAAGTCAGCACCGTCAGTCATAATGGGCGATGCGAAAAACCCACCTCAAATTGCTATCTGTTCATTCTCTTCAAATCTGATATTGCACAGAATGATGATTTCGATGCAGTCTACTATAAGCCAACCGGATCTGAGAACAGCCCCAGGTAATGAAGATCGTGTCTCGAAAATACATGTAGTATTGCCAAGTAAGAACTGGACTGTACACATTTACTTAACCCTCATTCCCTGTAGAATCCAAACTCATTTGGCGCTATTGACAACCCTACAATACCGACTGTCGTTCAGTGCCTTCAAGGCTTTCACATTACGCTCATCGTCATTCTTCGTGGCAACCATCGTCGGAATAGAGAAGTGCTTCAGACCCTCCGCCGCGTTGAGGATGCCCAGAGCACTGTTTCCTCGGCCTGTGAAGGGGAAGATGTCGGGTCCTCGCTTTAAGAGATATGTCAGTTATCATCCCTCTTAACGTGTATATATATGAATGGGTAATGACTGATCCTACCTGATCCGGAGCGTTGATGTTCACCCGGCCCACATGACACGACAGAGCATCCACCACCCGGCCGAGAAGCTTTTCCTCGTACCCAAATACCGCGCACTGAAGCCCATACGGACTCATAGAGACATAGTCGATCGGCTCCTGGAGATCCGTATAGATCGCCACGGGCGTGACGGGCCCGAACTGCTCCTCGTGCCAGATCTTCATGTGCTTATTCACCGGCGCGAGGATAGTATGCGCGCACAGCGTCCTCCAGCACTTGCCGCCCGTGCTGTTGACGATATGCGCCCCCTTGCTGAGCGCATCAACAATCAGGTCCTTGATATACCCCGGTTTCGTGTCCTCGCAGAGCGGGGTGATCTTCGCCGTCTCGTCCCACGGCATCCCCATCGGGAGCGAGTCGATCTTCGACGCCAGCCCCTTGATGAACTCGTCCGCTCGCGAGCGGTGCACCCAGACCATCTTCAGGGCCGTGCAGCGCTGCCCGTTGAACGAGGTCATCCCCGACGCGCAGCTGTCGATGGCGACCTTCAGGTCGGCGTCTGGAAGGACAATCGCCGTGTCTTTAGCTTCGCCTTCGTACATGACGCGCAGTCGGTGCGGGTTCGCCGCTTGACTCAGCAGACCCTTTGAGCTGGACGCGGTGCCGATGAACGCGACCGCATCGATACGGCCCGTTTGGATCAGCTCGCCCATGATCTCGCGCCCGGACCCGGTTAGAACCTGGATCGTTCCCGGCGGGAAGTGCTTGGCGAATAGCTCCAGGGTCGGGAAATGCGGCGTGGCTCCGGTTCGGGGCGCCCGGACGATGACCGAATTGCCCATCAGCAGGGCGGGGATGAATGTCGTGTAGGCCTCGTTGAGCGGATAGTTGAAGGGGGACGACGCCAACATCACGCCGATGGGCAGGTGGCGGATCTGGGCCAAGATGCCCTTCTGCTCGTGCCACTGCGACTCCGCGTCGGCCAGTGCTTTCGCTTCCTTGATGGCCGTCTGGATGAACGCGATCGTCCGCACGACCTCGTCCCGCGAGTCCTTGACGTTCTTCGCGATCTCCCACCGGAGCAGCTCGGCAATCTCGTCCGTCTTCTGCTCCAGGTCGTTGGCGAAGTTCTCCATGTGGTTGCACCGGCAGTGGATCGACATCCGTGGCCACGTCCCGCGGCCGTACATGTACGCATGCTCGGCCGCCTCTAGCGTCTTCAATGAGATCTCCTTCGAAGTCATCTCGAACTGGGCGATTACAATGTTCTCGTCCGGATGGTCTTGTGTTACGATCGGAGTCTTTACGTCCGCTGGTCTCTGGCGACTGATCTGCACGTCCCCGTTGACCAGCAGAAGGCACCCCTTTGGATGGGGAATGTTGACCGGGATGTCATTCTTGGTCTTGGGGAACTTGGCTTTCAGCTCCTGGCAGTCCCAGTCGAGCTGGTCATTGACCGGAAAAACGACTTCGAAGGAGTTGGTCATCGTGTATCAATCAATCAATCGGTTAGCTGGGATACCCTTCAGATTGAAATCTCTATTAAATTGACTGAGATCCATGAATATGTGACATGGAGAACTGCATTCCAGCCTGATATATCAAATGTTGATAAACCTGGTGGTAAGTAATGCGACGTCATCCTGAGGCAAACTTGGAGTGCCACGACTGGGGTCCGTGACAATCAATTAGTGCCAGCAGCCAATCTGCAATCCTCTCCATGATCATGGGATGATCTCGTTCAATCGTATAACTGAGGTCACTCGACTGCAGTTAGGGTGTTGAATGCTGGTTCACCTTAAGGTTATCAGTTCTTGTCCTATGTATACTACTACTCACTGTCGAAGACCTGATGCAGAGGTTTTCGATTGACAATTGCACTGCCATAGCCTGGCCCTGATGTTTGCTCCTGTGGATCTGCTTTCTCTTGACTCTTGGAATGGATCAGTTGGATGACATCCATTGAGGCTTGTCGCACCAAAGACCCAGCAGTCCTGTCAGGCATGAAGGCATCGACAAAGGTGACTAAGCGATCTGCATCTTTTCCAGGGCTTCCAGAAATGGAAGTCCATCCACGACAATAAATCCGTGTTCTAATTCTTATATCCCAAGAGACAAAACATATCTTCTCCCTTACTTTCTAGTATCGCTTTCATAGTCACCCATGATTCTGCAACTGATCCAAAGTATATATTACATGTAATAGTTACCACTCTCAATGCTCTTTGGATGTTTCTTGCACGAAAATCTACTCCCATGCACATCCAGCGCCAAGTTAGATCCATCATCAATAAATAGAAATCAGAGCCTCTCCATAAAGCGACTGTCAGTCATGCCTTCTGAACGCAGGATCTTGCATCCCTCCAGACAGCATATCCGACCAACTCCAACAAGTATCGTTCGCGATCTGCGAAGATTCGCACTCCAATGTCCTGGAGGAAACTCTTCGATCGATCGAGTAGTAATTGCGACTGTGCGGTGAGGGGTATTTTTAGGAGCATGTCGGAGGTTATAATCAGTTCGTCACTTGTCGAATCGAGGATTGTTGGGTAGACATCCTTATCACGAACGAGCCATTCGCAGAAGGTCTCGAACATGTCATTTTGGACGATGAATTGGAGTATCGAGTCGAGACGGTCCTCGCTCACCGCTGCCAATGGCAACGACCGTTTCTGGACGAGAGTATCGTGTATGAGGGTGACGTATTGCAAGTCGTCAAGTAGAGGGCAGAACCTCGTTGTCGTTGCTTGGATGTTCCCCATCAACGGCCGGTCGTAGCCCAGCTTGCACCGCCAAAAGTAATTGCATACAATTATGATAATGATGCATGGGACTAATACCACGTACCCCCACCAGCGGGTGGCAGTGACCATGGATGCAAAGCCAGCGACTAGACCGATGATTCCATTAGTTGCAGCGTGCCACTTGAACCGACAGAACCGGACATGCAATCGGTTCTTGAAGGCAGCCACGCTGGGATCCCTCGCCGAGGCAGCATCACACCGATGAAATCGAAGCCACAGATACCCTGACCAGAAAGCGTTGAGGAGACCGAACGCCGCAGCCATCGAGTTGCCCACGTATCCCGAGAGCAGATTACTCGCTGTGAACACGGTAGGTTCTGCGCCCCAGATAGCCATGAGAGTCCCCACGCCTACCAAGACCGATCCAGCGCCCATGAGCGCATCCATGAGCAGCCGATCAACCACTTCCGTGCCAATCTCCCGAAAGCTCACACCCAACCAACTATCGAGCAATTGTACCACCTCCGGATTCCTAGCATGTTGCTGTTGCTGTTGTTGCTGTTGTTGCTTCAATTTCTTCAACTGCCGCCGTTCCTCGCGGAGAAGCCGAACATTCTGCCAGCTCAACTCGAAATCCCTCACCGCAACCAGAGACATCAATAGCGCGACTGTCCCTCCAATAGCCATCAAGACCAGTGCAAATTTCGGAACGGGGGTCTGATTCCACACGTTGGCAGCGAAGTCTGCCGCATTGGCGAGCTCCAGATATCCCACGCCCGCGAGAAGGCTGTTCTTGAATTGTCTCTGTCGGATCAATCGCGGACGGCCGCGTTTCTTCACCAGAGTGACTTGGTTGCATGGCTCGTGGGTGTCCGCTTGTGTGAGATCACTTTCTTCGCGGAGGAGTTTGGGTATGACGGGGTTCGGATCGAGGCTTGATAGCTCGGCGTCCATTGCCTTATCGAATAAATAAATAAAAAAAAATATCGTTCTGTTGAAAGTGTTATTGGGAACAAGACCTGTTATCGTCACTTTGTCCTGATCCGATCATGTCACTGGGGATGAGTGCTTCCAGCACGGTGCTCCATCGTAGACGAGCAGTCCCGTTTCAAGCACGATTCATCGTATCACCGCCATATATGGTATGGTGAAGAAAGCTGATAGAAAAGAGTGATCTTTTTGAAGAAAAAATCGCTGATCAGAGAGCGAGAGGGGAATCGCGAGAGCGAGTGAGTGACGACAGCGACCGTGCGATTTGACGTGCGAACCTATCAACACACTGCAGATAAACGTTCAAAGGATTGAACCGAATCCACGAGACTGGACTGGATCTCGAAATAATTCAGGAAAATGGACTCCAGGTCTGATCAAGGCGAGATGTCGAGAGAAGAAAAGAGGCAAACGTGGAGTTGCGGTGAAGAGTCAAGTCGAACGAAAGTGACAAAACAAAGAAAAAGGCAGAAAGCGCTCAACCAGTTGGATCCATTATCGCTGAACCTTGGTCAACGGAATAAGACGGCGTTCGATCTGTGTAAGATGCAAATATTCCATCGAGTCACTGGCGAATTGCTCAAACTTATTGATCTAGTAATCTCCATCATTCTTGCTATGCTGGACGTTTGCGGCGTTGCAGATTGTCTGGAATGTCGGCACCGTCCATGAGACGGCGTATTGTCCCAGTCGGAATGTCTCCTTAAGAATAAGATGATCGTCTTGTTCGATTATTCGATGATGCTTATTCTTCTCCTTCTTTTGGCATCGCCTCGTAAGGCTGAACTGTTGAAATCTCTTCTCTTCTTCCTAAAACGTAGCTTGGAGACCGTTACGTCTACCATGGAGAAACTGGGGAAGTATTCCAAAAACGCCTTATCTTGACCAGAAAATATTTATGAAATGGCTATTTTGATCCTTTATAATACAAGTGTATACCTTTGTTTTCCCCCTCAAATAATGCAAAAACGCCACACGAAGATGCCCTCACAAGAAACCTGTACATCATCGCATCCCGACCGGAGATGATAAAAATATACAACCGTGAATGCAAATGCATCAATTGCCCATGCCAATCTATACCATGCAGATGCTGTTATCTGATCATTAAGCCTTCACAAAAAATCCAAGCAATCAGGTTGATAATCACAACAGAAGAAAGCAAATATCGACGAAATTAAGCGACTATAATCGGTGAATTTGGCTCCGAATTCGACTCCCCAGCCTTGAGCTTGCCCTCTGAACCTGTCAGCCCATCTCGTGGGCCATTCTCCTCGTCGATGTGTGATTCTTCCTTGATCAACTTTTGTTGCCGTCGATACATGCGCCAAAAGACGATACTGCCGTGGATCTGGGCGGCAGAGAAAGCAATGTGCAGCAACGGGGTCGCGAGCTTGAACGCGAGCTGCCATCGTTCCCAGAGACTGCCGAACAGATACATCGTCACGATGGTCTCGAAAGTGGTTCCTGTTGCGGTCGTTATGCACGAGAGGAGGAACACGCGACTGAGGAAGTGGTGTCGATTGGGGAAGATGCGGTAGAGGATGATGGCGACGTGGGGGAAGAATTCGGATACGATGTCGAATGCTCCTAAACAGACAAGTTAGCCAAATGCTTGCAAAATGGTAGAAGATGAGGAAGACGCACCCCACACGGTGCAGAGAACGAATTCGATATCTGCATCCGGTTCTCGAGCCAACCTCAAACTGATCGCAATAGCCGACTGTCCGATCATAATCGTTCCAATGTGATGCATCACCGCCACCGGTGACAATTTCACCCGATAAAGCAGCTCGAAGACGTACATGGCGATCAACATCTGGGCAGCGACAACCATGACATCGCCCATCGTGACAGGCGATCCCGCCACATACGGCGTCTCAAACGTGGCTTTCCCAAGAGTAATATCGAGGAATGGATATGCGGCGACGATAAGAATGATGATCTTGGTGGTACCAGCAATGTGGTGATTAATGAACCCGCGACGGTTCAACTCGCTGAGATCGGTATAGATGTGGCCATAGAGACGACGGATAAGGAATCCTTCCAAGATGTAGTACCGGATCAAGAACAGGATGACCAAAACGATGGAGATGATCAGTGCAGAGAAAGGAGCGAGTTTCGAGATGGGCTCTAATGGCAACTTCTGCAACCTCGGCTCGCCATGGCGGGCGATGAGTGTCATGGTGTTGTGTCTGGGTTGGTGCTGATGCGACAACCGCTTGAACAGCTAGAGGAAGGAAAGAATGGCAGAAAGGGAAGAAGAGAAGGATTTTATCAGGGACATTGAGCCTGACAATCTAGCCAGGTCAGAATAACAGAGTGTCATGAGTGAGAAAGAATGAAAATTGGTCAATGAGAAGGAGACTGAAAAGGTAGGAGACCATGCTCACTAAACACAATCGACGATCTGCACTAGTCAGATCACTACTGCAGTACGGAGTTAGAAGCTTCTGAATCTTATGCTGTTGGGAGCTGTTCAGCAAATTACTTCCCTCTTCATTGGCCCTTGGCAGGTGGTAGTTGTAACACCCCCACAGTCTCACCTCCAGCATAGCCTCTTTTGGATAAAGCTGGACCTTCAGGACCCATCTCAGCAAACGGGCTTGCTCAGACACCAGGATAGTGACAGCTATGAAACAGGACAGTCATTTTAAAGGAGAAAAGGGGGCCAGGAATGCTAGTGCACATGGCAGGCTTCCCAGTTTGGTTTCAGTACACAAATAGCTGATCTCACATGTCAACTCCAGGGGCGCGACCCTATGGATAAATGCAGAGCAAACAGCCTCGGTGAGTGGATTCCGAGGACAGAGAAAAGATCTAGCCCCGTGGGGGGACAATGGAAAGAACTCAGCCTCAATTTCCAAATGGTTCAGGGGGTAGAATAAGAATAAGCGACAGCCAAGCTTTTGGATCGCAAGTCTTAGCAAAAGCTTCAGTTGTTTAGCGTGTAAGAAGAAGGCATTTGATTTGTTTCTCCACCGGCCTTGGAATTCAAGGGATCGCACTTCGGAAGAAAAAGGGATCGTCAGCAAGGATTTGAATATCGTGTGCAGCACTTCAACTGGATAGATTGACTGACTGGAAGTCTTGATTTCCTCGCTCAAATACCGCTAGACATTATAGTACATTCATTACTTGGATACGCTGCTCAACCTTGCCAGCGTGTGCAACTAGTCCTTCAAGATCAGACAAATGAGCGACAACATTCAAGGGTAGATGTCAATGAAAACGTTGCTGCCTGATATTGCGGGACAACAACAAAAAAACCTCGTCTTGTGTTAAAGGGTTACCCTATTTATTTTGGGTCACTTCGTGCTTGGGGATCCTTCATCTGATTTGAATTATCATTGTGGAGGGACAGACTCTCCATTGCAGATGTTCCTTGATGATATTCCTTGATAGTAATTTTCCTGCTTTTATATCGTGGACAATTTTCCATTTTATATCATGCTTTCTATTTTATATATTCTACTGAAACAGAGAGTATGACACTCCTGCAAATGAAGTTGAAACTAGGCTTGCCGTTGGGATCCCATTTGGTCCCGTTTTTAGCGCCGGGATTTTATTACCTAGGAACTGGGAAATGGTATTTTAAAATGAAAGAATGGTATTTTAAGGTAATCTTAAGGTAGTTAAATAAATATAAAAATTATATCATTGTTAACGTAATCCACCACCGAGGGGCACATAGAATCAATCCCCTTTTTCGGCCCCCTATGCCACCTAATATTCTTCAACATTCAAACCACCAATATGCCACCAAAAAAAGCTGATCCCACAGCTCATATAGAGGGCCGTATTCTGCTTGCAATGAAAGCTTATAAAGATGGTCAAATTTCAAGCATACGAGCAGCTGCAGCTGCATATGAATGTACCATATCATACGCTCAGCTATCA
>JSYV01000446.1:0-85538 GCA_000787455.1 Evansstolkia leycettana | reverse complement strand
GCCAATTGCTACTAAATACTAGTACGCTAGCTTTGAGAGATCCCAGGGTGTGACATGAATGTGTTTACAGAGCTCCATTAGAAGCTCATTGTAGTTGCATATAATTTAATAATGAGGACTTATAAGACACAGAACAAGGGTATAGTATGAGAATTAAATGCTCTCTTCTGGACGGATGGTCGTTATGAAAGAAAGCCATTTCAGATGAGGAGTAGTCACTGTATTTATGTGATTTGGAAGCTATTCTTGTAAATAGAGCAACAAAAAAAAATCAAACCTGCCAGCTCCAAATTGGGGGAAAAGTAAGGATCTGTGGATGAACAGGCTGTAGACTGAGGGTGATGTGTGGATGTGAAATATGTAGAGCTGTGGACGATAGATGAGGTCATGTAAAATTGCTAGAGTTACCGTTGCCCCCTTCAAAAAGCAGCGAGTCGCACTGTCACATGAGGGGAAGTGACGCCGAAAGCGGCGTCAACTGACGCTGAAAAAGGTGTCGATTCCCCCGACTCACAGACTACAGAGGTAGATACTGTGTATGACTCCACACGCCTCTGCTTGAACCCCATCTACAAGCTTGCTCTAACTCGATGTCTCACCCAAGCAATATGTACAAAAAGAATCTATATGTCATTTTATAGCTTTTCCATGGGGAACCGTGTACCAAAAACTTGAATATCGATGTGTATATGGCCCTTAGAGATCAAGAAAATAAATGAACCTAAATCGTGGCTCGAAATCGTCAGAAAACCAATGGTATAAGACTGCCTAAAGAATCGCCCATGTTTAGGGTATCATGCTTCATCACTGCGCCCAAAATTCGAAGTTCGCCATGCTCGGGTCGAGCAGATTCTCATCCAAGCCGAATCCATAAGTGCCCACCATGCCATAGATCAGATCTGGAGGCGGGAATCCTTGCGCCATGGCATTCGCTCCGCCAGGGACGCGCTCAAGAGCGTCCCCGACTGCTCCCAAGGTGCCACTGACACTACCGGGATGTTGTCGGCCGGCCTGCCAGGTGTTCTCCCAGGTGTCAAATCGTTCCAGCATCTTGCCCAACCCGCGGGCGATATGCCTTGTCAGGTGTCGTTCACCGGCCGAGACGCAGTTCATCAACTCGATGACGCGCTCCACCAGCCGCCGCACCTGACGACCATCGATGTTCAGGCACGCGGTATTCCAGTTCGCTGCCACTTTGAGGAGGAAGACCGCAGAGAAAGTGACCATGGTGTGGGTGAAGATGGGAACGCCGACGATGGCATCTCGGATATCGGGCTCTTCCAGCACCATGTTGAGACAGGCCATGGCGGACGAGATGGCAATGTTGGCCGACTCTTTGCGGTCGATGGAAAATACGGGGGTGTTGGAAGGGGAGAGCGCGCGGAGGGAAAGAGAGTTGATTTGGAATTTAGCGAAGTGATAGTGTAGCGCCACGCCCTTTGAAGGGTACGTCCGCACGTACGGACTGTCGGCTGTTTTTTAATCAAGAGAGGTATATCAGTAGAAGTACAGATTTAGGCGGGAATGTAATGCTCAACTCACCCGATCGGGGCTGCCAGAGCAGCCGCCATTGGTCCAGTGCCACATTATAGACGCGTAGTTGGCCGAAATCTTCTTCAGCCAGTGCCTGTTCCGTATCCGAGCCAAACATCCGATAGGCCTCGGTCAGAATCATGAACAAAGCCACCTGTGCCATGAGTCGGATATCTCCTGGGACAGCCATCGGGGACTGCAGGAAATTCTCGTAGTTTTTGATCGCCACATCCTCGTGGATCACGGGCGGTCGACCATATGCGATACTGAAGTGGTGATCGCACACGTAGAGCAGATACCAGAGTTGCGCACGCTCATACTGATCGCTGTGGCCGCGCATCATTCGCTGGTAGCTCTGATGGAGGCCCAGCTCCGTCGCGATTCGGACCGCGTGCCCTGACAGCTTCCAGCTCAACTCCGACAGCCAGAAGGCTCCCACACAGAGGCCGCGGATGTCGTCCAGCGTGTGAGCTCTCGTCAGGGACATGCTGGAGACGAGCGATACATATTCATTGTAACATCGGTTCAATGTCTCGGTGCGGTTCGGGATGTGCAGGGCGGCCACAGTCAAAACGGCAGCGGAGAGCAAGGTCGACGCTCGACGTACTGATGTGAGGTCCCGATGCACTAGGATGATGCCTCCCCAGAGTAGCTGATTCATAGTACGGCTGAAGTACGCAAACAGCTCCTCCGCCTCATGGACGGAGATCAGACCCCGAGAGATGAAATCCTCCTCCAGTAGTGTCAATTTGGGCTTTTCCACTGGGTTGTTTCGTAGATTGCGCAGCTTGGTCACCTCGTACAAACTGCGCATAGGGGCCGGGACCAGCTCTGGGTCTTGCAGATCCGGTTCTTGGGAAGGCTCTCGAGTCACATCCATCACCACTCCTGGGCCGTTCTGATTCTGGCTCGACTGCAGTTCATCAATTGATTGTCTACGGGTGTTATGGGATGCGGCAGGGCTAGGGTTGCTTCGACTGTCGCCGGTGGGGTAGGTAGAGAGCTCGGGCAATCCATTCTGGCGTAGAAGATGAGATACGGCAGCCTGGAGTTGCTGCATTGTAGCCGCTGCTTTGGATTTCCATCTGGTGCGGTTCAAAGCGCAGTCAGAGATTGAACTCCAGAAAAGATGGTCGCAAACTCCGCACACTCACATTCCATCATCGTCAACGAACTTTTGCGAGAAGTCGTTGACCACGCACTTGATCCCGCTGCGAATGCACTTGGTGCAACTCGTCTCACCCGGTTTGATCTCGCACTTTATCTTATGGCGTTTACATTCGGCGCCTGAACTCTGGTTTTTAGTATGCTATGCTGGCAATTCGTCTGACACTTTGCGACAATCCATGACTGGATATTCAAGAAGACTCACAAGCACGCGCTTTGGAGATTTTCGGAGGCGGGGGTCGTCCTTCTGGTACAGGAGCAGGACGGCTCTCATCCCGTTTCGGGGAGTCGAGACCGGCGTCGTAGGATGAACGCTTCCTGGGGTTGTTGTCCATGCTCTGTCGTCGGTGATGCTCCGGCACCATGTTCAGGTGGCATAGGACTCGGGGAGGCGACGCTGCAGAAAAAGGCGATTGGAGAAACGAAACGAAAATGGTCGGAACGAGTGGAGAGAAAAGCGACGAGTAGATTGACAGCGATCGTTTGACAAATCCAGCACCAAGTGTGTAGGACCGAGTGCAGTCTCTCACTCAGTTGTGTGGAGATACAGGAACAAGTTGGAGGCAAAGGGACCAACTCCCCGCCTTCCTCAAATCGGTGTTTCTAATGAAGGAAAGCGGCCCCCTCACACCTTCCCGTTTGGGCAGCCAACCCAGACTCCACAAGAGGAAAGAACGACCACAGACCATACCCCGAGGTTTTGCCATCGTCGCTTTTCTCAGCTGATAGAATGATAGAATGCTGCTATAGTGATATTCTGGGGATTATGGTACAGGCTCTGGTCTATCTAGTGATCTCCTAGAGCCACAAAAGACTGTCTTGTTGCCATTAAACTATTATGTTGAGTGCAATTCTTGGAGTACACTCCGCATTCTCCAAGGCAAAAACACATGATGCTTTTTTGCACAATTTATCTTATGCTCTTCATCAACAGCAGTAATCTCTTCAATAATCCACTGTATGCACCCTTGTCTCACTACCAACCAGTCGATCTCCGTATATTTTCCAGACTCGATCTTCCCCAGATACCAGATTGACCGGAACAAGTCCGCGGGGTGGAGAGTAATGGAATCATAATTCGGACTTGATGCGATGCGGAGGATACTCCGACCCCCACCAAAGAACGAACACATCTCGAAGTACTAATTGGTACTCCGTATTAAAGCTCGATTTCTCTTTTCACATTTTACACAAGTAAGGATTTATATCTCAGATTGAATTGCAATTGATATATTTTGATCCTGAAAGAGAAAGAAAGCTCTACGCTTCAAGTCCCCGATTGAACATCCCATAAACCGGCGGCAGAAATCACCATGAAGATTCTCATCACCGGCGCCGCCGGATTCATCGGCCAATTGCTCGCCAAAGAGCTCCTGAATGAGATAAGCTTGCTTTGCTCAAGGAGAAGGAGGATCCTGCCCTTAAGCCGATCCTGCTGTCCTGGCCTACACGCTTTGACAATAAGCAGGCCATGAGTTGGGCTTCAAGCGAGATTCCTCGTTTGAACAGGCTGTACTGGATTATAAGCAGGAATTGGAGCAGCAATAGTACGGCGTGGACGCCATATTGATGGCGAGGAACTGGCTATAGATCTTTTGGATATCCACAGTGGTTATGGTTGTCACAGGATTTGTACGATTTGCCATACTGACGGCGCGCTATTGACTAGGAAACCATAGAAGATGACAGTTAGAAAGGGAATAACGAGTAATTCTCTAGAATACATTTTGACGATTGTCGTGCAACTCATTAAGCATTCACATACAATTTCGTTATACTCGAATCGAAACAACTGTCCGATTTATTCCAGACCTGGGACCCTCTCAGCAGACGTACGATTGAGTTATCGATCAGCAGCTCTCCCAAACCTGTCCATCAATGGCAACCAGACGGTTGAACAATTCGTTCCGCATCTTCATGGCCGTCAAATGATACTGCTGGTCCGGAAACTTGCCCGTGATGAGCAAGCCATCGACCTCCTTGCCGCCGACAGCCCATCCAACGACAAGTTTGCCTTTCCAGCCCAGTCCGCCGAGCTTTCTCATTTCCCGAATATCAGTAACGGGCATCGTGAACAGTACGGAGCCCTGCTTTCTGCTCTCGACGCGCAAGTCGTCAAAAGTGGGGACCGAGTCAGAGGGAAAAGGGAGGATCGGGTCGGTCGTGAAATAGAGGATTGGCGGGTTCTTCGATGAGTCGATTACAACTGCGCATACTGTGCAGAATGCCGCCGTGCGCCGAGATTCTCTCCAAGAGCGTAGACGGGCAATCTGTTTGACGAAAGCGGGCAATGAAATAATGACCGATGTATAGAACCGCTCAACAGTCGCTCGTAGCTTGTCCGGTGAGAACTCCTCATCCTCTGCCCGGTTGAGGTCGAGCTTCTGAAGGGGAGTATACGGCACGGTTTTTACATATTAGATTTGCTAGATCAGGTCAGAAGTACTTCTTGAGACTGAGGCCCAACTAAGCACAGATATCACACCTTATTGAACCGTCTGACGAGCATCCATAGATCCTCGTTAGAAAGGCCAGCTACTAACGGCTCGGCGACATCTTCAGCAGACTCTCCCCATCCAACGTTTGTAATTTCGTCGGTTTCGCCTGCTTTCTGAGCCAGTCCTTTCTCGTCCTGCCTCACTGCGCAACAATATGGCTCTCTGTAGGACCTGACTCCTCGCCTTCCTTCTTTCCAACGAGATCCGATTCATCTGGAAGGGGATAATTAGCATCGCCCGCCTCCAACGGTTGCTGCGGCTGTGCGGCAGCAGTGATGGGTCTCTCTGCCATGCTAAGGAAAAGTAAAGATTATTGACGACTATGAGACAAGGATCAATGTACTAATCGTGCCTGGATCGAATCCAAGCAATTCCATGGGGCTGACCTTATATCGTCCCACGGGCCTTGGTGACAGACCCTCAGATGGGAGGGGGTGGGCAATCGACGTCATAAGACCTCTATCGAACATTGAGCTGTCATCGTAGCACGCAGTGAATGAAGGGGGCAACGCGAATCTTGTTTTTGAGGGGATCTGCCCAGTTAGATCATGTTTGAATGCATGTCTGGCTCCTCGTGTCCATACGCAAGATAGCAAAGTTGATCTTATCGTCATTTCGCGATCAGTCAAGTCAATCAACGCAGAGGACCTGAAACAGCCTCGGCTTACTAAAGACTGTCACTGATGCGCCACACTTTACGCCACATAACACAAGCCACACAATTATCTCCAGATTGGGAAAGTCGCGTCCATCTCTCCAGGTGCGTTTGAAGTGCCTGACGGCCATTCAATGGGAAAAAGAACGACGAACAACAGAGACTTAGAATGAAAGCAGGAGATACTGCAGTAGTGCAATACCTGGGTGGAATGTCTACACGCTGAGGCAACTCTACGCGACCAGACCGTTAAAAGAGGGACCGAGATCATGAGTGAGACATGTGCGAATCCCCTGTTACTGGGGTGGATCAAGGAATGGCTCGATCAAGCGCGAGAGCGCAACAGCAAAGGCGTTACGGTGTCTGTATTTTCGCACTTGATCTCTCGGGCTTCTGCTGACAGTGGTCCAGCTATAAAAAAGCCTATGAATCTATGAAAGCTTGTCCATTAGTCTTCCAACATCCCTCTGAGGCACAGCAGCTCAACGGACTGGGCCCGAAATTATGTGATCGTCTGACTGAGAAGTTGAAGGCGTACTGCGCGGAGAATGGGCTTCCTATGCCAGAACCACCGCATAAAGGTACGTCTTCGATTTGAGCCTCCGTTTCGTGTGATCAGCTTCATGATGCTGAGAGCAGCAGCCATAAGTAAAATAGTATCGAACGAAGGCTTGCCGAGCGATCAGCCAGCAAAGAAACCCCGAAAGACCAAACCATATGTACCAGCTCTGCGGTCGGGTCCTTACGCTCTGCTTTTGGCCCTTGCTACTTTGGATGAAAATTCGTCTCAAAGTATGACGAAGCAGCAGCTGATCGAAGTGGCACAGCCCTTTTGCGACACTTCGTTCACCGCTCCAAGCGATCCCACCAAGTTCTATACGGCGTGGAACTCCATGAAGACTCTGATCCAGAAGGATCTGGTTTACGAACATGGCCGGCCTCTTCGAAGATATGCCCTCACCGAGGAGGGATGGGAGGTCGCTAAGAGTATCAAGAAAACATTACCAGGGCAGTCTCAGAAGACGCTGCCCTTTGGTAACCAAACTGTACGCCATACTCGAAAGACTTCTTGAAGAACAGGCGAAATCTGACATCAATAGGTAACGACTCCATTCAACCAAAATGCCAACGAGCAAGCAGCCTCGGCTCTATCTTCGAGTTCTAACCCTATCCCTGCTCTGAAGGACCACGGCCACAACTTTTTCATGGGAAACCGCGACCCCCTCTCTGTCGACTCTCATTCTGTTGCACCAGAGATTGTACAATTAGATGAAGAAGAGCACCCCGCAACCACATTTCTCCTTAACCGTGGTGGTGATACCGATGATTCCTCTAATCGCACTGTCAAGCCTATCCCCCTGCCCCCGAACAGTTTCACTGTCCAGCTGGTCCTGGATACCCGAGAAGTCCGCACATCCAAGGACAGAGACTACATATCCAACGAACTCATCAAGAAGGGCATCACGCCACAAGTGCGCGCCCTCGAACTCGGCGACGCCATATGGGTAGCCAAGTTCCACGACCCGACGTTCCTTTCCCGCTACGGCGAAGAAGGTGACGAAGTGATGCTCGACTGGATCGTCGAGCGCAAGCGACTCGACGATCTGATCGGATCCATCAAGGACGGGCGCTTCCACGAGCAGAAATTCCGCCTCCGCCGCTCCGGCATCAAGAACGTCATTTACCTCATCGAGGAGTTCTCGGTCACGCACGTCGATGCTGCGGTCGGAGCAGCCTCGCTGAAATATCAGGAGATGGTCGCGTCGGCTATTGCCTCGACGCAGGTCGTGAACGGGTACTTTGTCAAGAAGACGAAGAACCTCGACGATACGATCCGGTATCTTGCAAGGATGACGTTCCTACTACGGAAGATGTACGAGTCTTCTCCAGATTCTCCGTCCGCTCCGTCCTCCTCCCTTAGTCTCATACCAAGCCACCAACTCTCGTCTTCGCAATCCTACCTCTCCGCACTGGAGAGTCTCCGCGCTCAGAACCCCTCAGTCACGTACGCCGTTACCTTCCTGACCTTCTCGGCTCTCACTTCGAAGTCCGATGTCTTGTCTCTCCGCGATGTGTTTTTGAAGATGCTCATGTGCACGCGTGGCGTGACGGGCGAAAAGGCGCTAGAGATACAGCGCCGTTGGCGAACGCCTCGGGAGTTAATTGAGGCATTCGAAGCTCTTGACAAACAAGATCCGAAAGAAAAGGAGAACATGGTCGCTGAGAAGATGAAGACTCTAGTGGGGAGGAAGAAAATTGCGAAAGTGCTGAGTAAGAGAATTGCTGAAGTGTGGGGTGAGGCGGGCTCTGGAGGTAATCACTGAGTAATGACATCCATGTAGTTAGACTTATACAAATGATACCAATTAGATGACCAGGCCTTAGCATTCTTTTGTGGTTCGTGAAGTTGCTTGAATGAAGCAATATGACATGATCTTATCATGACACTCAACCTATATTCCATCCTCACAATCGTAAGACCACCCAAACTCCTTTAGACTGCCCATGATCATTTATCATTACGATAACAAGAGAGAAACGTGGTATCAAAAAATCATAAAAAGAAATAAGTGGAAGTAAGTAAGCTGTCCCTTCTAGGAGTGGGCCAAAGCGCCAACGAGCGGCAATAATTGTCCATGCAGAGAGCACGCCGCGAACCCGTCCGAGAAATTAATTGCCTTGAGAACAGCCAGATGTTTACATTGACTTCCTCAATTTAAAGATCTTCTTGATGTCCTTCATCTCAATCCTCAAGGCCAAACTGCTGCTAACAACCGAGATGCTGCTGAGCGCCATTGCCAAGGCAGCCCACACAGGACTGAGCTGCCAGTGATTGTCAACGGTCATTGTCTCACCTCCAGCTGTTACCTGCCTATGTCCTGTGACAATGGGGTAAAGCACACCAGCAGCAATGGGCACGAGACAGAGATTGTAAACTAGGGCCCAGCCAAAATTCATCTTCACACGATTGAAGACGCGACGACTGAGGATGACAAGTTGGAGGATTGTACTTAAGTCGGAGTTCAGAAGGATAAAGCTGGCTGAGTTGATTGCCACATCAGATCCGGAGGCCATGGCTATGCTCACGTCCGCGGCAGCCAGGGCGGGGGAATCATTGACGCCATCACCGACAAAGGCAACGATACGGCGTGAATTGCGGTCCTTACCGTCAGCGCTGGACCCGGAAGACTTGGCCTCTTGGACCTGACGGACAAAATCTGCCTTCTCCGCCGGCATGACGTTGGCCTTCACGTTAGAGCGCGCGATCCCCAGCATGTCAGCAACAGCGTTGGCCGTAGTTTCGTTATCACCTGTGCACATGAACACATCGATTTGGCGTTTATGAAGTTGCGAAATTACCCCAGCAGCTTCAGGGCGTACTAGATCTGACGTCGCGAAAACGACCACGGGTGTAAACTGAGACCGTTGGGACTGAGGACCGACACTGCGTAGAGAGAGTATCGCCGTCGATTTGCCCGTTGACTGATATTTTGACAGCAAGCTTGACAGATAATATGTGTCCATGCCAGGAGACACCAAGGATTCCAGAAGCCGCTGGTTGCCAATCGCAGCTTCGTACTGTACTATGGCACCATCAACCGACACCGTGAAAGTACCTTTCATTCCTTGCCCGGAAATCTCATAGACATCCGCCGAAAGAACGGACACAGACGCTTTATCCTCACAGAATTCCGTTATCGCTCTGGCGATGGGATGACTGCTGCTTTCTTCCAGCTTTCGAGCAAGGGACCACGAAACTTGCAGTTCTTCGGGTTCCTTTGTCAGAACTTCATGATCGGAAACCTTCAAGCTGCCCCCTTCCGTCAGAGTACCGGTCTTGTCAAAGACGATGGCGTCAAGGTGGCTCGCTTCCTGAAAAGCTTCTCCTCCCCCTTTAACAAGGATTCCGTGTTTCGCAGCCAAACCACCTCCGACGAACAGTGCCGTCGGCGCAGCAAGCGCGAGACCACAAGGACAGGCGACCACAAATACTGCGATTGCAAACTCAAGGCTCCAGTATGTCCATCCTCCATGTGCGACGTCAAGATAGTCTGTTGGTAGCACACCCGATTGTCCAAGCGAAAGCCAGATAATAAACGTCGCTATTGCGATGAGTGTAATGAGTGGGACAAAGTGAGAAGTGAGCAAATCTGCGACTCTCTCCAGAGGTGCACGTTTGCTCTGGCCTTCTCTAACAACTGCAATGATCTGTTCCAGCATCGATGAACTTCCGATTTCAGAGACGCGAATGTGTACTGGTTGTCCAACATTGACGGATCCCGTGAAGACCTGATCACCAGTCGACTTCTTCACAGGCTTCGATTCTCCTGTGAGCGAGCTTTCGTCCAACTGATAAGATCCAGTCTGGATGATGTAGCCATCGGCTGGGGGAGATGCGCCATGAGGTATGCTAACAACATCCCCAACTTCTAAATGGTCGACGTGGACCCGACGGACTCTGTCAGTTGTAGAGTCGTCAACACCTGAATCCGAGCTTAAAGAACTTTCGACCAGCAATGCTTCGGAAGGTCTCAGCTTTCCCAGAGACGAGACCGCATCACCTGTCTTCGCTTTGCTGTAAGCTTCCAAGTACCGCCCAGCCAGAATGAAAAGAGTCAGAAAAACAACAGAGTCAAAGTAAGTCGCATCACCAGTGTCAGACGAGGTCCCGACAGCCGCGTCAACGATAAGAACAGCCAGTGATGAAATATAGGCAACAATTGTACCGGCAGAAATCAGAAGGTTCATGCTACCAAACATAAGGAATCTCTTCAGAAATGGTACCCTGCTGCCTGGACGCCACAAGGCATAAATCTCCTTCGCAGCTCTGACGTGGAATACATCCGTCCCGTAAAACATGACCGGGGTGGTCATGATGAAGAGCGCCCACTCGATGCGGGAGACACTGCCGGCCCATATGGGCTGTTCAAGATATACGCGCACTGTATTATCCGAGGGCACTAGGGTCATGAACACGATGCCTATCAGAAAGGTTGGAATAGCTACCGTGAAAACAAAGAGCAATCGGGATAGCAAGCGACGTCTTTCGAGTAACTGCATTGCGCGTGAACGGTCTTCAATGCTTGGTGGATGGTAAACGGTTGCTTTGAAAGCAGAGTTTGCTGCTTCAATAGCGGAGAGGATATTCCGGATAGTCAAAACGGGAGGATTGGGCGTATAAGTAATCTTGAGGATTGGATTCTTGACAGATAGCGCTTCCTCCACCACAATCGAGCCACCGGCAACATCGTTCAGAGCATCAATGACTTTTTGGGGGCAATGATGACAGAACATGCCCCCAACACGTATCGACACCGTCCTCGTCTTGGATTCTGCGGAATCATCACTGTTGTTCGCGGCCAGAGGATGGACACTAGTAACCGTAGCATCGTACCCAAGATCCTCGATCTTCTCTATGATGCTGTCGATATTCTCTCGGCCCTCAAATTTCACCTTTCCACTGTGGGACAAAAGGTTCACCGCAACGTTGGTGACGAACGGCAGCTCTTCAAGGCCACGTGTTACAGCACCAACGCAGGAGCCACAAGTCATGCCGGTAAGGGCAATTTCTGTAACAAACACTGTTGGGGCTTGCTCGGGTTGCGAGATCTGGGCTATATCATCCACCGAGGCTTCGAAGCCAATATCCTCGATCTGCTCGACAACCTTGTTGATAATTGACCGTTCACCAGTGTATACGACAGTCGCACTGTTAGTGAGAAGGTTGACAGTGATGTCCTTGACAAAGTCAAGTTGCCTAATTTCGTGAGTGATAGTATTAACGCAAGACGCACAGCTCATTCCACCAATGCTCAGACGAGCGGTATATTCGTTGAGCCGCTGTCCTGTTGAAGGTTGTGTTGTATCCAGGCTCGCGTCTTCCGCTCTTGCAAGTCTGGTTGAAGAATTGGGAGCAGGCTTCTCGGATTGGGTTTGAGACATAGTCCCTGAATGGACTCGAGGCACGAGTTTTTCCTCGTCAGAGCCTACCTTTCGCAGTCCTGGGGAAAGTGGCCAGGATGAACTGTGGTGGGCTTTCTCCTCCAAAGATGCTCCTTCCGGGGAATTTTGTGGAGAAACAGGCTTCTCGAGCTGCTCTCTTTTACAAGCGTCGCAATTTGCAATGTGAAACTTCCTTATCATACTCCCTGCCCTCTCTCTTCTACTCTGAGAAGAGATTGACTGTGAGCTGTATGAATTCGGAATGAGTGCATGATGGCGAGAAAGCCATGACGTCGTATCAAGATCGGATATAACCATTCCATTGTTATCGTAGGTTGTAACATGATGAACTTCGAATGCAGCCTGAATCAATGCTGTAGCAAGACTTGAACCAGCCGTTGCCTCTCCGTGATACACACGAACTTCATGTGTGAGGATTGAGACATCAACATCCCTGACTGAGGGCAGTTCCGAGAGCACTTCTTTGACATAGGCAACGCATGAGGCGCAATGAATATTGCTGACAAGGAATACGCTCTTCAGCAGTTTTGAGTCGGAATTCAAAGGCTGCGCAGTGGAGGCTTGAAGCTTCTGGCTCCTTGAGGAAGGGAGCATTTTGAAGGCGTTTGTGTAACCTATGCGTATATCGTCGACTTGCAAATTCTGAAAGTCAAGGAGACGACTGGTGTATTCTTTTGGCAATGCACGTGAATTCGAGTCAAGGTGGTCGACTAGCTCGGGGTCGATCAAGATTGATCAAGTAGTACTAGTAAACGCAAGGGGATGAGTAGGAGCTGAGTGATCTCTGGACAGGACTGTTGGGGGAAAGAAATGAATCTGAAGTAGAAACGAGAGATAATATATGACAAGTCATTCCTCGCGAAAGAACTTGGCTGGAGACATGTCGAGCAGGAATGAAATCGACGGAAGGCAAGATGCGGTGTTTGTGCGTGAGAGAATCAACAGAGCAAGATAACGACAACGCACAAATGCCGCACTCCAATGACGATAGTCGCCAAAGCACATCAACAACCCAGAAGTTAGAAAATGATCACATAGAAGACAATTAACAAGTGAGTCTGACACGACACAGTGGAATTTTCCCGATGAATCTAGGGTCAGTTCATTGTAGATGTGCTTCCTTCAATACGCCATGTTGATGACAGTCCAACTTGGGTGGCGAACCTTGATTGATAAGATTGATGTACACAGTACCTGGGAGGCGAGACGATGAGATTCGTTCATTGGATGCGAAGACAAGATTGAAGAAAATGTAAACCAACGCCTTTAGGTATGATTGCTCGTCCAAACTCTTAGCTCATAGATTAGTTGATGTCAAACAAAAGAGCCATGAAGTGGCCAAGGCCCTTTTTTGGATCGACAGTTGAGTACAGCAAGCCAGCGGCAAGGGAGATTTAACGTCGTACTACACAGCTACGTGTAGCACAAGTATGACTTGGTTGAGTCACGACATGGAAAATGAATCCAATGAGACAGCAAGGCACATCTCCTCCTAGTCGAGAGTTGAAGGCTCCTGTTGCATTAGCCGAGGGAATGGCGATTATATCGTCGTGGATAATGAATAATACCATTCCCCTCTCTATCCTCCAAGCCCTCAACGAGAATCGAACGGCTGTCGGGCCAGGGAAAATCGGCCAAAGGGGGGATTCTCACACACGTGACCCAGCAAATTCTTCCGCTCGGCCACCGCCCTCGTCCGCACAAACTTCGCCGCGCTTTGCCTTCGCTGGTATCCTGCAGGTCACCCTTTCATCATCCCCATCGACGTTTGTCCATCCTGAGGTCGTTGGTTTATCTATCAAGAAACTCGAGCATACTCGAGCACCCATTGCCAGTCGAGCTGTTCTCTTTCTTTTGCCTGTTGCCAGCGGACCTCTAGCCCCCGAAGTTCTGCCAATTCGTCGACTGACCGCGTCAAAGAAAAGCAATTCCGTTATCGTCGGATTTTTCCCAGCTTTATCTTATCTATCTAGACTTGCACCACGTTTCATTGTGGTACTTTTCTTTGAAGACCAAACTCGCTGGAGTCCCAATCATGTCAACATTGTCTTGTCGTTGAATGCACGCGTGCTCTCTGTTCCAGTTTTTTTTCTTAATCCTGATACGTACCAAACTGCTCATTCCATATATCCAACTTCTTCTCCATCACTGTCATGTCGAGACCTGGCATGCGTCCCTCGATGGGCCCGAGGAGCGGCCCCAGAGCTCCTCCTATGGGACGCCTTGCCAGTCTGAAGACCCCCAATCCTACTCCCATCAAACGTCCGCAACCTCATACTCGTCCCCAGCCCGCAAGGCCTACGACTCATCCTAAGACCACCACCTGTCCCAACCCAGGCTGCCCTGCTCCTCATATTGTCGAAGATGACGGACAGAAAGTCTGTTCGGGATGTGGTACTGTTATCAGCGATTCCAACATTGTCTCTGAAGTCACTTTCGGTGAATCCGCATCCGGTGCTGCGATTGTGCAAGGAACTTTTGTAGGGGAAGATCAGACTCACGTTCGGAGCTATGGCCCAGGATTTCAACGAGGAGGGGGCTTGGAAAGTCGTGAAATCACAGAACAGAATGGTAAGTTGCATTCTTATCACCTAGCATTTCAGGCTTCTTGCTAACAAGCAGTAGGCAGTCGGTATATCAACCAACTCTCCCGTGCTCTGAACATCCCGGAGAGTGCTACAAAAGCTGCTGGTCAAGTGTTCAAGCTAGCCGTGGGATTGAATTTCATTCAAGGTCGCCGGACGAAGACAGTGGCAGCCGTCTGTCTTTATATTGCCTGCCGACGACAAGACGGAAATACAGTTATGCTCATCGATTTTGCTGATGTGCTGATGGTAAGTGTTTTCCGGGGTATTCATAGCCTCATTGCCGGCGTGTCTAACTTTTTCCCAGATTAATGTCTTCAAATTGGGCCGGACGTACAAAGCATTACTGGACGAGCTGCGCTTGGGCGGTAATGTGTTCTTGATGAATCCGATCGACCCCGAGAGTTTGATCTATCGATTCGCCAAGCAGCTCGAGTTTGGTTCGTCAACAATGCAGGTCGCTAGTGAGGCTGTACGAATTGTTCAACGCATGAATCGAGACTGGATGACTACGGGTCGACGTCCAGCCGGTATCTGTGGCGCCGCTTTGATCCTTGCAGCACGTATGAATAATTTTCGCCGAACTGTTCGCGAGGTCGTCTACGTCGTGAAGGTTACAGAGATTACCATCAACCAACGTCTGAACGAATTCAGCTCAACGGAGAGCGGAGACCTCACGGTTGATCAGTTCCGCTCAGTGCAACTGGAAAATGCTCATGACCCGCCTTCGTTTACCAGAGCTAGGGAGGGACGAAAACCACTTCGAAGTGTCAGCAAAAAAGCCCCAGAGACCGCTGCCCAGATCGAAGGCGATATACCTGAGGTCGGCCCCAGTCAAGCGCCCTCCCAGAAAAGGCGCGTCGATGCGGACGGTTTTGCTATCCCTGACCTTCCAGTCGATCCCGCTTTAACGACACCGGATTCCGGTCGTAGACATTCAATAACGTCCGCTATCGACGAAGTGGTTTCCGAAGTTAGCGAGAACTCTGGGAAACCAAAGCCTGGCAGGCCGAAAGGTTCGAGGAACTCAAAACTGCCACCTCCGACCCCGGAACAGATTGCCTCGGAAGAGGCGCTTGAGGATGAAATGACCGCACTACTATCAAGAGGCTCTAGCATGATCGAAAGTATTGCTGCTCCCGCAAAGGCAGACCAGGCGCCTAGAAAGCCTGTCTCTGAAAGCACGGAGATTGATGAGGCAGAGTTTGAATCCGATCCAGAAGTTGCCAATTGTCTCTTGTCCCCCGCTGAGGTGGAGATCAAGGAACGGATTTGGGTCCACGAAAACAAAGACTATCTCCGAACACAACAAGCCAAAGCCCTCAAGCGAGCGTTGGCAGAAGCAGTTGCACGTCCTGGGATGAGCAAGCCTCGAAAACGTCGCAGAGGTCGACTAGGAGATGTTACCTACCTTGAAGGCGACGGTGAAGACGGTGACGGAAGAAGCACCCGCGCCTCAACGCCCGCCGAAGCTACACGACGGATGTTGGAGCGGAGGGGATTCAGTAAGAAAATCAACTATCGTCTCCTGGAGTCTCTGTTCGGCGAAGAAGGGGCGGAGGAGGCGGCCAAATCCAAGCCTGAGAGTGTTCGCGCCAGTCGAAGTCGGAGCCAGAGTGTGGCTTCGAGACGCAGCGCCAGTATCGAGCCGGAGGCCATCACAAAACGTGCGAGATTACTGACTCCTACGGCAACCGCGAAACCGGCAGAAACAACTACTGCGGCCGCACCACCACTAGGCCCAGCCGCAGTGACGCAAACCACGACCGACAAGCAGTTGCGTCCGAATGAAGAGGTGCTTGGCCCCGCACCAGAAGGAACAGGTGGCTACTCTGACGAGGAACCAGAAGATGATTACGAAGACGAGGAGGAAGACGAGGAGGATCCAGATGGCATTGATGCCGCATTTGCTGGGAACTATGGGAATTATTACGATGAGGAAAGTGATAATTACGGTAGCGATTGAGGTAGACGAGAAGATCGAATGGCAGAACCGTAGAACTGATGCAATCCAATCTATTCAAGTATTGGCTCATACAATCCTGGCTGGCAAGAACATGCCTGCTCGCAAGGTTGAGGTTTCAATCAATCATTTTCAATTCTAAAAGACTCATTTATGCCTCCGAATCACCGAGTCTTCCCCTTGAAGTGTGTCTTAGAAGGCCAGCACATCCCACATAACACAAGCTAAACAGGTCCAGGAAGCTTCTCTCACATCTGTGGCGTTGCTAAGGGCATCGTCTACAAGCGGACTGAAGCTGGTAGCTGCACCTACACAGCAAGTCTGCCGAGACATGCAAAGTTCAGCGATTCGAGCCTCTCTCTTGCTCACTTACTTTATTATTGCCTTGACTGTTTATTGCGGCCCGTGAGACTTTGCCTGAACCTTCAAGATCTGCAAGTTAAATGTCGCTGACGATCTGTTCCCGACTCGTTGCTGACAACGACTTCAGAAAAGCACCATGGATGAATATTCAACTCCCTTAGAACAACTTCTTCACTGTCTCGCTGCGTCCTGCCGCAATAATACTAGTACACCTGCATTGTACAACATATCGGCTCATCTCCGACCGGCTTACCTTGCCCGCGCCAAAAGAAAACATGGAGTCCTACCCCAGATCTCCACGCAAGTTACCATGTTGGTCTGGCTATAACGATGATCATCAGCAACAGCCAACCGACGCAGCAGTGAAGCTTGTGAGATATTGGTGGAAAATGAGGACCTGCAGTGCAACCGAATCCTGTTCTCATCTCGGCTAATAATATGTGCCGCGTTGGGTGGCATTCCCCAGGGTAGGAAGGGATAAGAGAGAGAGGATGGGAGTGGGATGCCGTCCTCCGTCATTATGGCCACTACTGTATAAATATCGGTAAATAAGCAATTCGCTTGCTGAGAACGATCTCTCGTCTGGAGAATATATAGCTTTGGATTATGGAATCGCTCTCGCGGGTCTGAGTTGTCGAACACATACACACACATACATCGACCCTGTATACGCATTCAAGATGGTGAAAATCAACATGTACTGCCGAGGCTTAGGCCTCCGCATGGCTATTATGTTTACTTGTCAGCTGGCATTCATTCTGTTCGGTATGTAAGAACACAATCGCTTTTCTCAAAGCGAAGGCTAATCTTCTCTTCACTGTATTGTATGATCTAGGCTACGACCAGGGCGTCTTCTCAGGAATCGTCGGAAACGAGGACTTCCTCAATGTCGTCCACCACCCTAGTGCTGGCGTACTCGGCATTATTGTCTCCATCTACAACTTGGGGTGTTTCACGGGCACGATTGTCTCCTTCATGACGAGCGACAGGCTCGGTCCTCGGAAGTCTATGTGGTTTGCCATGTGCTGGATCATTGTATGTGTCAGCCTTTTTTTTCAAATTCATCGCAGTACTATCGAGGCTTCGGAAGAATCAAGAATATGCTCAGAGCTTACCGTCATGAATTAGGTTGGAGCAACACTCCAAGCTTCCGCATACTCCCGAGCACAATTGTTAGTAGCCCGCTTCATCACGGGGATAGGAACGGGCATTGAGACGACTACCGTGCCTGTCTACCAATCTGAGCTGTGCGAGGCGCGCAAGCGCGGGAAGTACGTCTGCAGCGAGCCTCTGTTCGTGGGCGTGGGCATCGTCATCGCATACTGGTTTGATTATGGGATGAGCTATGTTAATGGACCGGTGAATTGGCGACTTCCTATCGCGTGCCAAATGATCTTTGCTCTACTCGTGGTCATTCTCGTTTTTGGGTATGTCTCATCGCTCATTTTTTTTGCGCAGAGGGAATTTATCTAATACAACGATCAAGACTCCAGAAAGTCCTCGATACCTGTACCGAAAGGGTAGAAACGACGAAGCCATACAGGTCCTATGCGATGTGTACGACAGAGCGCCAGATGATGAGAAAATCGTTCAAGAGTCCGAGGACATTCTCGAAGCGATTGCGCTGGAGACGCTCCATGGCGAATATAAATGGTCACAGATCTTAAAGAGAGACGAAGTCCAGACGGGTCGTCGTGTTCTGCTGGCTTATGGCATGCAGTTTATGAATCAGATGGGAGGGATCAATCTCGTTGTGGTAAGTCCGGCAATGCATCGAAGTTACAGCCATGAGAGAAGCTCTTATATATATATCTTTGATAGTACTACGTTACATCAGGTGAGACAACCGGGAATAAGACGTCGATTACGTCTTCTCCGACATGCTTACCATTACGGACGCAGTCCTGCAGTATAACGTTGGTCTTAGTCGGGAATTGAGTCTACTCCTTGGAGGAGTGATTCAAATCATGTTCGTAATTGGTAAGTAGACAGCGCAGCATTTGTTTGGATCTCCTCATCCACATACTAATACTGGACTTCTTATCATCCAGGCTCTTTCTACCCAACATTCTACTCAGATCGATTCGGCCGGCGCAAACCCATGATGTGGGGATCATTCGGCCTCTTCATCTGCATGATGATGATTGCCATCCTTCTCTCATTCAAGGGTAATGATACTTATCTTCCCTTTCCATCAATCCCCTCAGCATTCGTTGCCTGAATAGAGGCTGATTGCAAACAACCAACTTACAGGAACCACTCACGAGAAATCGACCGCCTCCGCCTCAGTCGCCTTCTTCTTCTTGTTCATGCTCATCTTCGGCGCCTCAGTCAACTGTATCCCATGGGTGTATGGTCCTGAGATTCTTCCATTGCACGTCCGAGCAAAGGGGTACGTCGACCCGCAGAAATTACACTCAAACTTCAGTTCCTTACTGACACTGACCTGATCTGTGCAGACAAGCAATCGGCATCTCTGCAAACTGGCTCTGGAATTTCTTCGTCGTGATGATCACACCGACTTTGATCCAGAACCTCGCTTGGAAGGGATACCTCATTTTCATGTGTTTGAACCTTGCCTTTGTGCCGGTACGCCAAACGCAAAAATCTCACTTCTTCTTCTTCTTCTTCTTACGATTGGATATACTTATTTCTAATCCGGGTGTGTTTTGTTCTAGATTGTATATTTCTTCTATCCCGAAACGGCCAACTTGACGCTCGAAGAGATCGATTTCTTATTCACCGATAGAAGACAGAGATCGCACGTCCTTCATCTGCTGCCGCTGCAGGCCATGAGAGCAACGCCGGGGAGAATGCTGGTCAGCCTGCCCCTGGTGAAGTACATGAGGTTGGGGTAGAGAAAGCGTGATTGGTTGATTGATTGGTTTGTTGGATGGTGGGAAGTGTTTTGAGGGAATCACAGAAACAGAAGAAACAGAAAAAGAGCAGTCTTATGAGGTAGTAGTTTGATATGGCTGTCAATATCATTCTATTGCTGGACATATTCAGAATAAAAGATGAAGTTTTGCGAGATGCACGACTCTACCACGACATACAATGCTTATCATAAAGAATATCCTGGATAAACTGATAATGCTGTACAATCTGTGCTTGCATCATTACTAATGTGTACCCTTCCAAAGTTGCGAGAAAATTTGTATTGCACTGACAGCATCTCTCTTGGTTAAATCAAGAAATGGAAGATCTTCCTCTCTCAACTTCTTACTTTATTCGTTTATCTTTTTTGTTGTGCTATGGTTCTTGTGGTCGAGACGTGAATGACAAACCACGTGACATGAGGGACAAATGACATGTCCCGCTGCGGAGGCAGCCTGAGGAAAAGCAGCGTGTGTGAAAAAAAGACGCGGAAATAATGAAACACAGCAGAGCTTTTCGGTCGTGCAGACGAGCAAAGCAGCAGCAGCAGCAGCAGAAGAAGAGGAAACAGTTCCGTTGATTCAAGAGAAACAAATCACACAGAGACGAAAGCAAACTTAACCCACTTTGAAGGAAACGAAGGCAAAAAACATACGACTCCCGGAATTACGAAGATGGCGAAATGATCTCTTCTTGGGAGATAGGATTAGAAAGCAGTACAAATCGTGAGAGGGCTGCCGGAACCTGAAACGCGCGCTTGAGGAAGAGGTAGAGGTAAGTAAGAGGAAGAAGGTAGTAGCATAAAGGTGATGGTCGTCGCGGGTCGCCGAGAATTTTACGAGTCGATGTCCATCCCTGTTCCCATTCCTACGCCGCCGTTCAATCCCAAATTCCCAGCATCGGCAAGGCTTTGTGCAGGGATGGCTTGCAACAAAGGTGCGCCAGTGTCCATGGCGTTTGACGAAGAGAAGGGAAGGTTATTGTCGTCTGCGAGAGCCTTGTCTGCTGCTCGGAGGACTTCTGCTCCCTGGAAGGCAATGGGAACTGATCTGAGATTGGTTAAGCAAATGTCCCATGTGGAGCCCACAAGCTGAGCATGGGTGAGGTCTTCAGTGAAGAGGTAGAAGGACTTTGAATGTAGAGGCGAGGCAGAGTTGGTCGGGCGCGCTGCCACCAGGTACGCGTTCAATGCCCGATTCTTCATCAGGATCTCGGAGTCTTGAAGGTACGTCGAGAACTGGTTGTCGATGTACTTCTTCCAGCCGCGGACTGCGGCCGCCATGTCGCTGTCGTCGTTGCGGATCCGTTGCCAGCTGATACCGAGGAGATGTGTAGTGTCATCGACCGGTGGCTCTTGAGGCGAGGGTGAGCCGGAACCAGTGCTGGGGTCTAAGGAACGGCGGGTGCTGTCTTCCGAGATACCTCTTTGCAGTCGTTGGCGAATCGAAGCCATGGCAATATCATCCAAGCCATGAGCCGAGGTGTCAAGGCGCTGAGCCTTGCGGCTGGGGAAATCTGAAGCATCGGCAGTGATTGACCTGGACGAAACAGGCGGCGCAGCGGCAGCGGCGCTTTCGACCATCTCCTCGTACCAAGTACCTGTCTGGCTTTCCGCGGAAAGAGACATTCCAGTACGAGGGTTGAGAAGTACCATTCCTTCTCCATAGATGGGTTCCTCGATGGGTGCATGAGAGGCAGTTGGCAATGCAGGTGCTTGAGCAGCACCAAACTGAGTCTCATCATCAGCAAAGGAAGCCTCCTCACGCGACCTTTTGCGCGACAGGGTCGTGGTCACAGGAGTAGTAGAGGATGGGGCCGGCTTCGCAGAGAAGGCGTTGTTGGTGACAGGCTTGGAAGCATGCCCATTCGCGCCATTCGCGAACGCAGGGCTGGAGCTTTGGAAACTTCCTGGCCCAGAGTCGAGCCTCTGTTGAGAACAAGGGAATTGAACGAAGGCGTGCTCCTGGGGAGGAGAGAGGACCATGGCAGGGCCGTCGGAAAGTCTGTTGAGGAGCATTGGACACATGCTGACGAGATATCGGCCGGGTGGTGTTCGTTCGGGCTATTGTGGAGATGAGACAGCTAGACGATTACCTGTTCTGTCAGGTGAGTTGAACCAAATGAGCTATAGCAACCTGTAGACCATAGAGAGAACCGAGCTCTCTTGTGGACGAAAGGGCGCTGGGCGAAGATAGGTCGTCGGGGTTGGTGAGGGCGGCGAGGATGGCGAGGAAAGAGAGCACGAGAGCAGAGCAACTGATATCAACAGAAAAATATAAACGTGGAAGCTGTCCTATAACAGAGAGTATCTTATACTTCCAGTAAGTGGTAGGAGTGGTTGGAAGAATGGGTGAGGTAGTAGTATATGAGAGAGTGGAGGAAGAAGGATTGCGCGAGAGGAGGGATTGTAGAAGTAGTAAGAAGAGATGGAGGAAGAAGAAGAAGAAGAAGAAGAAGAAGAAGAAGAAGAAGAAGAAGCAGAAGTTGAAGGAACGAACCACGGGATTCTCGGCTGGGTGTGCGAGAGAAAGAGACGCGAAAAAGAGGCTGACGGATGCGGATCGGATCTGGATGGATGTTGCGATGCGGAGAGCAACAGCACCACAAAAGAAAGCTAGTACGTGTATCGTGTAATACACGGCAATACAGCCCAGAATCCACAGCTGACAGGCTGGCCCTGCGGCGCCCTGTCAACTCTTACCATACCTTACAGGGCCAGTAGTGCTGCTCCACCGCAGCAATGCAGAGCAGCGGAATGATGCACATGATTGGCGCAATCACGGACAGCTCGAAAATCGCCATGTGGGTCTTCAGCGCTGCTGGCAGCTGTGATTGGTTCATTCCAGGTATCCAGCGGCACATGATTGGCGCGCAACGATGCTCCGCTTTGGCTGCTGGGTGACGAGAGACATGGATGAGGTTGAATGCGAGCCTCCCGAGGCGGCTGAGAGAAACCCAGCAGAAAAAGACAGCGATGACATAGTTGACTAGCAAAAGAAGCAGTGTTGAATCAAGCCATCTCTTCCATAAACACAAAATTCTATTCAAACACTAAGTCACAGGAAAGGTAAAATGGGCAATGCCCGCAACCCGAGGCCAGTACCCCTGCCAGAGTTTCAACATGTCACACAAAGAAGAACGGGAAATAATCAGCGCAATGTCACCGTAGTCATCGAAAATGATTAAGAGTCACTCAGATAAGATGCAAGTCGTCGACATCAACTCGCGAATTTGCGCAAAGCTGGCCATATTCCCCGCGGCATGTGGCCGTGCCAGATCGCGTCGAAATAGTGGGATAAGAAAGAGCAAACCCACGACTCGCTTAGCGGACGATCATTGACTTTAAAGTGAAAAAGAAAGTGAGATCTATGACGGCGCGCATCGACAGAAATTAGTTGGACTCTCCCCTGCATCTCACATGCTCACGCCGCCTTCTGCCAACTCGGGAGAGCGGCTCCATAGTGTCTCCTGCGCCTTCAGAATGAGTGCAATCGTTCTCAGAGCCACACCAGGCCTGAGAATTGCCTGCGAGGGAAAGTTTGAAATTAGGCCCTGCTAGACGAAGCGCCGCCAAGCATGTCCTTGACCCGATCCACAGATTCGGGAGCATAGCTAGGAGCCATGGAGCCGATGAGAAGGAAGAAGACGAGGACAGCAGCGCCGACGACGACAAATTTGCGCTGAGCGGGGTGCCTGACGCCGTACTCAGCCCATGAGCGGTTGGCCTGGCCAGCGTATTCCTTGATCTTGTCTCCACCGAGCTTGTAGTAGATGAGGCCGATTAGCGCAAGAGAGTAACCGAAAAACTGGAGGCTAGTAACAGGGGTGTTCCAGATGACCATGGAGGCGATAACAAGGAGAATATCCTTGAGGACACCGCAAAGGGTCATGACCAAAGACGACGTCTTTCCGATCTGTGAATACAAGAGTTAATAGATTGTTCGTATGCGGACGCTCTCCACGGGTTACTAACCAAGAAGACGACCGACACGTTCAGCAAGAAAGCAACAACGGCGTTGGCCAACAACGTCCAGACGCCGACCTTGTAAATGTGGTCCATGGTCATGTTGGGCACCTCAAGGAAGAGAGCCGTGATACCATTCATCACGGCGCAGACAGGAGCGAAGTAGTAGAGCGAAACCAGAGGGTCCATCTTGTACTCCGCGGAGCTGAGCAGACGCTGCACCATGACGAGTCTGACGGCCTCGAACACGATGCCTCCGAGCTGGAACAGAAATCCAATGAAGACGAACTTGATCTCGCCAATAGACGCGATGATGACACCAATGACGATGATCGACACGTTCAAGAGAACCTTCAAGTTGACCGGAGCCATTCCCATACCCCAGGTAGCGAACAGCACGGCGACAGGAGTAGTAGCCTTTTCAAAGCGCAAGTCAGCACGGAGAACGTCGTTGCGCCTACTTCGAACTTATCCACCCAGCCGAACTCACCTTGAGCATCTGGATGAAAGCCACACTCAGATACAGATAGGTCATATTACCGCAGATCAAGCTCAGGGAGAAGAAAAGACCGATGGGAACAATAGCACGGAGGTAGACACGACCGGTCATCTTTACGGTCTTACGGCCATCGAGCAAAGTGGTGGTGCGGGCAAGAACCTGGGTCATGAACGTCGCGAAAGCCAAATGCCATGTTGTAAGGATGATAGCTGGTATACGGTTAGAATGGTATCCGTGGAGGTCAAAGGAAGGATGAACATACGGAATCCTAGAGGAAAAGATCGGTTAGTCCCTCGAAATTGCTTGATTTCCCCAGGAGTATCGCAGCGGCAAGAACTTACTGAACTGAGCATAGTCCAAGATGTGCTTGTTGAAGAGAATGACGCTGGAGCTCAATGCAATCCAGACACTGTCGCCCGGTCAGTCATGTGGACTCAAGAGCTGGCCATGCTTGAACCAGCAGCCAGGAAAGTGTAATGCGATATCTCTGCTCACCTCACGTAGACAGCGGGATGTAAAGCAGGCTTGGGAGGCTCCTGCTTCTCAACGGCGGGGTTGACGGTGGGCAAGACAGGCTCGTTCCGGGAGACCTCACCCGACGTCCTGACCTTTTCTGATTCGGAACTCATTGTGAAGACGCGAGATTGGTCTAATAGGAATCGTTGAAAGTCGAAAGGTCGCGGCCGTAGAAGGCTGCTTTGGCCAAAAGATGAGGAGGCCAGGGAGAAAACCGAAGAGAAGAAAGGTTAAAAAGAAACGGAAGAAGATAAGTCAATTAGAAAAAAATAATGTGAACGAATGAAGTATGAGTTGGCTCAAGAAAAAAACAAAAACGGATTTCTGATTATAACGGTAGACAAGCAATGACGACCATGGACAGAGGAAGGGATGGAATGAAGTACATATGAATTGTGGGAAGATGTTTTCGGGAGAGGAGACAGCGGCTGTTCCCTTCTTGTCGTCTCTGACAGGCTGACAGCTCTTCAGTTGACCACGGCACGGGAAGATGATTGTTTAGGGGCAAGTGGGCAAGAGAAAATTATTGTTCAAGAAGCAGACGGGCCGCTAAGTAGTAGGACGGACGTACGAACAAGATCTTGATCCGGGACAAGATGCGTCGTTCGTGGGCAACCAGAGGACAGATGGCCAATACTCGCCGTATGATGGCTTGGATGGGAGGATTTTGCCGCAGCTGCAAGCAAACAGTGGGTTCTGATCAATCTGACTTAGGGGTTGCACAGCACTGTACGGTATGGAATAATTACGTGTTCTATTCGATGGATGGAAAAGCGGACGGCCCAGAGAAGAACAATCCAAATTCCACACGGACCCAAAAAAAGAAGACAGTCCAGCCGGGAACAGGAGAAATTGCTTCTGAAACACAGCGGGTGGCTTTTAAGGATTGTTTCGAGTGGCCGAAGCCATCTCTCGCTTTCTCCGTACGCACATGAATTTCTTCTCTCCCAGTCTCCTTTCCAAGAGGCTTCTTTGGAGACTCTAATCTGCCCAGCCGCTGCGCTTGCGTGGGGCCAAGGTCCAACCTTCTATCCCTAAATGTACTCGTGGCGAGGTTATTTCTATTTATTATCTTTTGGTGTCAGTGTGTCATGGCCCGTTCAACGCGCATGTCTGCATTGTTGATAGCATGATTCCCCCTATTGTTCTGCTCTTCTCCTTCCCTGGTATCATTATCGGATCTAATGCATTCAGGCACAGTAGCATCCATGCCTCCTGTCTGATGATTCCTACTGTATCTTTGTAATGTGATGTACTGTTTGACAAGATGATGATTGTCATCGAGGACCTGTTTGCGTAAAAAAAAGAAGAAAGAAAAAAGGCTCCCGAAGTCGCAACATTGAGTGTTGATCAAAATAAATTGTTATCATCCAGGGACTAGGCTCATTACGCAAGCAGTTTCTTGGTCTCGAGTACCAATTCGGCCGTTCAGTGGCCACTTGTCCAAAGCGTGCGATGGTCCCTTACAGGTGGAGAATGAGGCGATCTGCTTCCGTCACAGGCTGGATACCTATCCTTTGGGACATCAACATCAGGGACCCATCTCTCCACTAAAGATCCTGCGCAACAGTAGTGCATTATTGTGTGCGTTTGTTAGAAATTTGGAGGCTATACGTCAGGAAAAGGAGTCCAGTACTCCGGAGAGGACGATTTATCTCCCATGGAAGTATCAAAGAAGCTTTCTCGGCGGGATGTTGTCGATTGGTTTTGCGATGCAGCTAATCATGAGCTCCATGTGTACTCTACGCAGGTTAATAATGCAGTACCTAGGCTATCTCTTCTTTCCCTTGGGAATCTGGGACCCTCAGTCGTTGATCTGTCTCCCATTTTTCCCTTTTCAGACGAGGACTATCAGCGGGCCCTTTGCCAATCTACAAGTCGTTCAATGTACATCAGTTGGTCGATGAAATCGTGAAACAGGGACTTCGCCTGTCTGACTGTGACATGATTGATCGACGATTGATCAATGGAAGAAATTGAAGACCATTCAAGGAGGACCCCCCGTGGACATACCTCTTATTCGGGAACCCCTTAAACTGGACCTCATTCAACGGGAGTCAAAAGACGTCTGTGGCGCCTTCGATAATATTACGT
The DNA here is from genome assembly GCA_000787455.1 of Evansstolkia leycettana. Taxonomy (NCBI): domain Eukaryota; kingdom Fungi; phylum Ascomycota; class Eurotiomycetes; order Eurotiales; family Aspergillaceae; genus Evansstolkia; species Evansstolkia leycettana. Next base: position 58,860 of record JSYV01000446.1, on the reverse strand, counting down.
AGAAGTTGTAAGGTTATTTATTGAAAGCTGAGCAGCAAGACACATCATCTATCAGAATTCATTCCCTTCCTGCCCGAGAAATTCCAGGGCTGAATGCGTGACGGATGTTGATATGCATTGATATCCGCGTTTGGCCTTGGTGCCTGCCAAGAATTCTCCATGGCTGCTAGACAAGCTTTGTTTAAAGATGCCCTCTGCGTCAGGCAATGGTGATAAGTACAGTGAACCCAATTTGGGGGTATGCCAGATTACACCTGTAGAAACTACCTAACGCAGCAGAGTATATCAAATTCCTCGCTGCAATGTTACGACACTGTTCTGTGAACTCGCCGATCTGGGCACAAAGTGGACCTCAGTGCAGGTGGCACTAGCAAGGAAGTATAGTAGTACATACTGTAGATAACCCCAGCCAGTCATCCCGCGCCGTGTGTGGAACTCTGGGCCTTTTGGAGGCTTGTAGCTTTTTTATTAGTATTTTATCAGAATTTTCTTGTCCTCCCCAAAGCTAACCCCCTATTCTAATTCCAGGGTTCTGCAGCTTGGCAGGCCTTAATTTGAAACAGGCACCCTTCCCTCCCCACAGCTGCTTGTCACGTTTCTTCGAACCTTGGGATACATACACTAAAGTACACCCCCTCTTCCCTTTGCGGTCGCTCTCCTCTTCCCCCGTCCTTTACCTGTCAACACCCACCAGCTTTTCCCCTTTCTCCTTCAAAAACTGCAGCTTTCTGCAGATTCCTTCATTCTATGCTGAACCTCGCTCGCAAAACTTTGAACCGCGTCCCTAGCTTTCAGGATATCTTACAAGGCAGGATGTCCCACCCAGATATGTAAGTACGCCGTTATCTGCCAGCTCAGGGGCGATTCTTGCGATGCTAACACTTTGCTTCTTCAATTGCTCCAGTTCCGTCGACATTCTCGTCATTGGTGCTGGCCCAACTGGATTGGGTGCTGCGAAGCGTTTGAACCAGATTGTATGCTGCTCCTGCAATTCCTGAAATGCTTAACGTGAGCGGGGGTGGGAAGAAAAATTGACCAATCTCGCAGAACGGCCCCTCATGGATGATTCTTGATGTCAACGAGACCCCCGGTGGTTTGGCTTCCACAGATGTGACTCCCGAAGGCTTTGTACGTTCCACAGAACAGCAGTATCTTTTTTTCCGGCGACGGAACGACTGACACCCTTGACAGCTGTACGATGTCGGTGGTCACGTCATTTTCTCCCACTACAAATACTTCGACGAGTGTCTCGACGAGGCTCTCCCCAAGAAGGATCATTGGTACAACCACCAACGTATCTCCTACGTCCGTTGCAAGGGCCAATGGGTGCCATACCCCTTCCAGAACAACATCTCCATGCTTCCTAAGGAGGAGCAGGTTAAGTGCATTGACGGCATGATCGATGCTGCTCTCGAAGCCCGTGTGGCCAACACCAAGCCCAAGACCTTCGACGAGTGGATTGTTCGCATGATGGGTACCGGCATCGCCGATCTTTTCATGAGACCCTACAACTACAAGGTGTGGGCCGTGCCGACGACCAAGGTGGGTTGGCTTAGATGCGCGACAGTCCCCTCGGAGTTTTTTTATAGCGCCAAACGCAACGAGCATGCTGATCATGGTTTCTTGGTTTTCTAGATGCAATGTGCCTGGCTCGGTGAGCGTGTTGCTGCTCCCAACCTGAAGGCTGTCACTACCAATGTTATTCTTCAGAAGACCGCCGGAAACTGGGGACCCAACGCTACTTTCCGTTTCCCCGCCCACGGTGGTACCGGTGGTATCTGGATTGCTGTCGCAAACACCCTCCCCAAGGAGAAGACCCGTTTCGGCGAGAAGGGCAAGGTCGTGAAGGTCAACGCCAATCAGAAGACGGTCGTGCTGCAGGATGGCACCACCATCGGCTATGAGAAGCTCATCTCCACTATGCCTGTTGACTTACTTGCCGAGCAGATGGGCGACAAGGAGCTCATCGACCTCACCAAGCAACTCTTCTACTCGTCAACGCACGTCATTGGTGTCGGTATCCGTGGTAGTCGCCCTGAGAGAATCGGCGACAAGTGCTGGGTAAGTCCCTTGTATTCTTTACAACCAAGACCAGTCAGATACTGATAGTGTGTAGCTCTACTTCCCCGAGGATGACTGCCCCTTCTACCGTGCCACCATCTTCTCCAACTACTCCCCTTACAACCAGCCCGATGCCTCCAAGAAGCTGCCCACCAAGCAGCTGGCCAACGGCTCCAAGCCCAAGAACACCGAGCCCCAGGAGGGTCCCTACTGGTCCATCATGTTGGAGGTTTCCGAGTCTTCGATGAAGCCCGTCAACCACGAGACTCTCTTGGCCGACTGTATCCAGGGTCTGGTCAACACTGAGATGCTCAAGCCCACCGACGAGATCGTCTCCACCTACCACCGCCGCTTCGACCACGGTTACCCCACTCCTACCCTGGAACGTGAGGGCGCCCTCACACAAATCTTGCCCAAGCTGCAGGAGAAGGACATCTGGTCTCGTGGCCGTTTCGGCAGCTGGCGCTATGAGGTCGGCAACCAGGACCACTCTTTCATGCTTGGTGTCGAGGCTGTTGACAACATTGTCAACGGCGCCGTCGAGCTGACCCTTAACTATCCCGACTTCGTCAATGGCAGACAGAACAACGAGAGACGGTTGGTTGACGGTGCTCAGTTTTTTGCCAAGAAGCACGCAAAGTAGACGGTGGAATGAATAATAGAGATTCAGGGAGATATAGATACACTGGGTGCGAAAATGTTGGGATGCCATAAATTCATCGGCGTTTGATACCTACCAAATGAAATAATACGCAGGGCCAAAAAAACGGAGCATAGAAGCGAGAATCTGGGAGAAGTCTTTTGTTGGCGTTTCAATTTCGATTCGAACATATTCCCCCAAACTAATTTCTCATAGCTTCTTCTCCTTTTTTTCTTTTCTTTTGCGGTTAGAGTTGCCCAAATACATAACCCTAGACTTTTTATTATTTTTATTTTGATTCTGCTTCGTTATACCTTTCAGGCTTTATCTGTTGCTCCTCGTCTCGAAGGGCCAGCAAGAACTACTCCTACGGTTACTAATGCTGTGATTTCAGATTTTTGGTTTCGCTTTTGATTGATCTGGGTACTAGGAATCTTTGAGAATATACCGTGATGTTCAGATATAGAACCCCTTGTTTGTGTTAGGTTACTTGGTGTTATGAATGGTCTTGTCTAGTGTCCATGCTGATGCTGTGTTACTTGTACAGTAAGTAGTAGATAGAATGTGGATATTGAACTTAGATCTTTTCATTACTACACCAAGATCCTCTCAAGTGCATGGGAAGGAGTGACAAGGGTTGAGCAGGAGTATGAATATCATGAAGCTTCTTTAATATATATTGGAAACACAGGACACAAACTTGCCGTCCCTGTGTGTTGCATGTACAACAAATATGTATGACCATTATCCTCCAAATAGAACTCTCATGGTAAGTTACACGATGATCCTATTGGCCTTGTAAAGTTCCAAAGTTCTTCTCTGCAGCCAGAGTGCCAATTGGATACTTTCTCTTTGCACTGCCTATTTCTGATGCGATGTGGCAAACTGGCATCTCCGTTTCCTTGGACTGGCCAGTTACATTCGAATGCTCCATCGCAGGACCTGAAGATCACACGTAGATCTTAAACGCTCCATTTCTCTAGCTAGGTAAGTAAACGACTCTGTGGACCGCCACGGAAGCCAGCATAGTGGTACGCGTAATGCAACATTGGAATCGTCCCCTGATCAACGGCTGCTCGCCCGACATGAAACAACCTCCTCGAAGCGCAATTAAAGAGTATTGGATAGAGCACCGGCCTATGCTGTCACAGACACAACGTGGTTTCTGAAACATGAGACCGCTGCAGTTATCCGGCCAATTCCTGGCAACAAAGCTTAACCTGATGGACTTTAGGAACTACTGGTCTACCTATGAGGATCTCTAGTTGTACCATTCACCGAGAGGTCTGGATCTCAGTGCACCCAAGCCAAAGTCCTCCGCGTCATCATGCTCATTATCAAGTTGGGCGATCATATCGTTGACCTGATCGCGAAAGGCAACCGATTCGGCCAAGACACGGTTGAACAGTTCCTGATCCTAGATTGCGAATAGATCATGTCAGAAGATGCCATGGAATTCATAAGAAGCGCACTACCTACCGGTCCTGGAACACCTCGCTCAACATATTGAGAGATGGTCTGCTCAAATTCGCCACGTTCGTGTAACTCAGCCCGGGATTGCACATATGCAGTAGCGGCGATTGCACGGTCTCGTGAAGTTATGCGAACAGGGGTCTACGCCAAAATGGTCAGCAATCTTGGAATGACGATTCATCGTCCTCGACTGCCTGCGCTACGGTCAATACAACCTGAGTCATAACCTCTGAGGCTCGCACATGTCCTTGGGACTTTGGCAAACGGTCAGGGCCTTCCTGCACCGATGCAGCCTCACTGCCTTTTGTGATGTCCGTACCGTGCTCAGCAGAAGATCCCTCTCCGGGTTTGATGCGCGACTCGTTATTCTCGGAGTAACTCGAGCAGCCTCCGTCCTCTTCAATGGCGCAGTCTCCGCTCATCATGGCGTTTGCGTTACCGCGAGTGGTATTCGACTTGTCTTGTCCACTACCTTCAATAGTACCTGCAAGACTTCCTGGACGTGTCGCATTGCGATCTTCGAAGCAAGCCTTTTTCGTTGGAACGGTCAACGCATTCTCCGGATGGCTTTCGCCAGACATGTCTCGAGCAGGGAATGTCATTGTGGTTTGTTGTTGGAGTCCTTTGGTTGACGATGCTCCTGGAGCCTGCTGTATCTTTGTTCTTTCGAAGGTTGTTGGAAAGTAGCCTGTTGGGATAGATTTCTTGGGCTGGAAAAAGTCAAGGGGTGGACGTTCTTCGTTGAGGAGGCTGTTGATGGTGATCTTAGAAGGTCCCACCGCGCGGTCAGATTGAGGAGTGCACTTGATCTTGAGAGTATCGTTTGATTGTAGGTTGGCTCCCTTTCGTGGGCGTGAAAGATTGCTGTTCCCTGAAGACATCTTTACAATAGCAGCTAGGTTCAGGTCGATAGTTGGTCTGTTGCCAGGGAAAGAGCATGCGATCGACCGACCTGTGAAAAAGTGATGTTAAGGTGTGTCAGAATATAACATCCTTTACACTGAGGGAACCAACCTTGATGAGATTCAGATTCTTGAAGGGAAGAATCACAAGATTTGATATGGATATTGCTTTCAAACAAGGTCTGAGACACAGATCTCAGGTGTGATGTCTTTCCCGCAGAGATACAGTGATTTAGCGATGGGAGATGTATCAACAAGGTACAGTTGGTGTAAGGGCATGGAAGTTTTGCAGCCTGCTGAAAGAAGATGCTCGTCAAGCAGTTGACCTTGAGGGAATAAGAAGTTTGTTCTTCTGTAGGCTTGAGTGTGACTTCAGCACTGCTGGTACTTGATACTGATTGTTTATTTAGTGAATGACCCTGTCCCCCTAGACAACAATTCACTGGTACAGTGCCTGCACTGCCTGGAGACCTATTAATGCCACAACATGAGAGCTGTTGACTGAGCCAATCAACATTAGCGTCGTCAAGGTCAGAGGATCTGGCATCGAGTAAAGGTAATTCCAATGCCTCTTCGCGGACAATGTCAATGACGGAGGACTCGTCGCCTGACAACGGACTGGAGGTTTCTTCCATGTCTGCCGAGTATCTACAAGTTATACGTGACTCTCCCTGGCCAAATGCACCATCTGAATCAGCCTCGGAATTGGAGTCAAATGGAGGGCTTGATGGAAATGAGCCTTCGGAAGAGCCGAGGAAACTGAGGAATCCTGCATCGTCTTCATCAGTGTCGTGATCCTCCAAGCTCAGACGTTGGAATGGGGCCACAAGAGTGTGGCGGAGCAGAAGACGCTGGATATGATACTGGACATCCTCGTCGGTCAGTAAGATCCTTGTTGGTGGTAGTCGGATCATGGTGTCTCGGGCTAGTGATAATGCTCTTGTCTCGAACAATGGCTTGACTGTGAACTCAAAAGAACCGAGGAATGGAATTGAAGATCAATGCAATTGAAGGCAAGACAACCGTTCCTTGTTGCCATCTGGACTACCCTTGACGAGCTGACACTACATTTCAGGGGAGGAACAACGCAAGAAGACTGAGCCTGAACTGAGAAGGAGGATCCAGCCCCGTCTGAGGTGGAAGGTTCACTCCCGGCATGTCAGCAAAGATACCGGAGGCAGGAGGCCCTCCCTGGATTCTAGCTGTGGAAAAAGTATCTTTGCATCTTGCAGGCAGTTTGAGACAGGATGCTGATAATGATAGAATTGGAAAGCAAAGGATTAATGACAAGTCGCATGTGTTCTGTGGTGTTCCTGGACGATCGAATAGGAAGCGTCAGTCAATAGGCAACCGCCATTACCAAAAATATCTAGACTTAATAATATTCATAGTAATGTCTCACAGACACAGAGGCCGTGATATTGAGACTATAATCTTGTGTAGTTTCTGCTGAGTTGACATTACTGAAGAGAACTGCTGTGCCATCAGTTCCCCTTCTGCGAGAACGAAGGTACGATACGCGGTAGCCAAAAGGAGAGCTAGGCCGAATCCGAATCCATCCAGCGCTCCATCAATCACATCAACTTCACCTCCGACTTCCAAGTAATTCCTCCTCCATCCCATTCCATCGCATCCTTTTGCTCAGCCTCGTTGTCCCTCGTCTTCCTCTTCTCTCTTATCCTCTTACTCGTTTCATCTCCGTTCTAACCCCGACCTCGCTGTCTTTTGCGAGTAACAATCCATACATCATACGCACGCCCGACTCGGCCCAATCCAGCATCGATCCCTTCCCCCTCAGAACTGTCGCTTCTGCGGTTGTACCATGCATTCGATGCGACTCCGACCGCCGCCATAGTCAGTCGGCTCTGTTAACTGCTGTTCGCTGGAGTCAGCGCCTTTTTCAGGCGCAACGGTGGTGCCTATCCTTGTCACCGCCTGCGCCTACTCCGCTCATTGTCCTCCGATCGGATTCAAACAGACCTCTCTCCCATAAACTTGTCTTTACATCGATAATTGTATCCCGGCCGCGGTGATCATGGACGGGGATCTCAGTCTCTCCCAATCATTTGGCGGCCTAAGGATCGCGAATCCGGATGATTCGTCCCTCGAATCTGCAGAGGACGCTGTGACCACAGCACCAGTTGCTGCGGAGTCCGATACGAAGCCACAATCAACACCCTCTATTTGTCCTGACGATCCTGCACCTGCACAATCTCAATCAGCAACAACCATACCAGAGGAAGATACCCGAAGTGCTCGTCCGTCAGAAACACTCGAGCCACTTGCCAACACTATAGATGATCGGACGCCCGTCCCGCTTGGCTACCAAGATCCGCAGCAGCCTCAGGTTTCCCAGTATGCAGCGTATACACCGCAACAACACGCTGCACCTCAGAATCCCTCCCGCCCTCTCTCCTCCTTCTACACAAACGGTTCCTCGTCCGCAGTCCCCACTCGCGAAAGTTCCTATCGTATCCGTACGGACTCCGCTGCGTCATCCGCGTCAGAGAGCCAAGCGCGTGCTGAATCCAGAGGTGGCTCTGCAGCTTACCAAGCTGGGGTGCCAGTTCGAGACAATAGCCACAGCGATCGATCGTACCGCACAACACAATTTCCTGCCGGTAATGGACCGATGGTAATGCGTCAATCTTCGAGGGCCCATGCTCGTTCAGGGGAGGCACCGCAGCAGCTTCAGGGGTCACCATACGCGATAGAGAACGGACCGCCTATAAGTAGCGAAGAATGGCAAGATCGTGGCGCAGCAGTAGCGGTGAGGCAGGAAATCGATGCAAATGGGAAGCCAGTTGCACGGTACATCAAGAAGGGAGTCCGTGATTTCTCTTTTGGGCAAACTCTCGGTGAAGGTTCATACAGCACCGTTGTGCTCGCGACTGACCGCCAGACATTGAAAGAATATGCAATTAAGATATTGGACAAGCGCCATATCATCAAGGAGAAAAAGGTGAAATATGTGAACATCGAGAAAGACACCTTGAACCGACTCACCGAACACCCTGGCATTGTTCGGTTATATTATACATTCCAGGACGAGCGGTCGCTCTATTTTGTTTTGGACCTCTGTAAAGGAGGGGAGCTGCTCGGCGTACTAAAACGGATGACTACTTTTGATGAAGAGTGCACAAGGTTCTATGGAGCACAAATCCTAGATGCCATCGATTACATGCATAAACGTGGCGTCATCCATCGGGATCTGAAACCAGAGAATGTACTCCTTGACAGCCAGATGCACATCAAAATCACAGACTTTGGAACAGCGAAGATTCTCAAAAGCCCGAGACCGACGAACGACCCTTCTGGCGGATTGCCACCGATTGATGCAACAGATATTCCCGAGGAAGAACGGGCGAGCTCATTTGTGGGCACTGCAGAATATGTCAGCCCAGAGCTTCTCACAGACAAGAACGCTTGCAAGGCAAGTGACCTGTGGGCGTTCGGATGCATCATCTATCAGCTTCTCGCGGGTCGTCCGCCGTTCAAAGCAGGAAACGAATATCAGACCTTTCAGAAGATTGTCGCACTTGACTACGAGTTTCCGATTGGTTTTCCATCCGTCGCTCGTGATCTCGTTGAGCGCCTGTTGGTTCTGGATCCAACGAGGCGTCTTCAGATTGAGCACATCAAGAACCATGAATTCTTTGATGGAATGACCTGGGGTCCTGAGTTGTGGAAACGGAAAGCGCCACGGTTAAAAGCATATGTCCCTCCTCCAAGGGAGCCCATCAAGCTGAACGGAGGTGGCGACGGGGACAGCTTTCCTCCCAGCATCTCTACTGCTCCGTCGAATGCACCCAGCGCTACCAATTCCCGAGCCCTACCGCGAGTTATAACAGAGCTTCCCCCACCTAGTCAACTCGACATTGAGTGGTCGCCTGTTCTGACCAAGACAAATGAAAGGATATTGAAGTTAGGTAATTTGGTGGTCCTGTCTTCTCCAGCAGCTCATAGCCCTGTTTCGAAGAATGGCAGCGGTGAGTTTGAGAAGAAATTCTCGCGATTCTTTGGCGGCAGCACAACCAAGAAGCGGCACCGGCTTGTTATGGTCACCTCCTCCGCGCGAATAATAATCGCCGCAGCCGGAGGCGATGAGAAGAAAGCGAAATCGGAGATATCTCTTCTTGCTCCTGGAACGCAATACCGGAGTACGACTGACTCGAAGGGGTTTTCATCTTGGGTTGTGGATACGGTATGTTCCTGTCTGTGAAGTGGAAACGGAATTCTGCTGACCGTGTTTAGCGAGACAAACATTTTGTGTTCGAAGACCCCAAACCGTCGTCTAGCAACATCGGAGCCACCGCTCTCTCGACTCAAGAGTGGTTGGATACACTTGATCGGGCCCGAGAGATGGCTTTGGCGCAACAGAGCGGGCCGTATTCCGCTGATGAGGCATTCCGCGACCTGTCATCTGGCTTCTCGAGCCATGCCGATACACTTGATCATAACAGCGAAGTCCAGAGCGAAAGTCAACAGACTGGAAGAGCCACGCTGATCAAACATCAACATGGCGATACGGATTCTGTGAAGGGAAAGAAGAGATTCAGCAGACGCCATTCGAAGAATGGACTTGCAGCAGTCTTCTAGTCTCTCAGTCTCAGTCAGTGGGCTTGACATTCGTTATGGGATTTTTTTGCCCGTCCTGTCTTCTTCTCTCAGCCGCTTCCTCTCTGCCCTTCGTGAGCAGTCGCTGCAAAGTGTGGTTAACCCCTCCCCTGCGTATTGTGGACGATTTCTCTTTGTTATTATTTCATTTCACTGTGAGGTTTCTTGCGAGAGGCAAGTCAACCCTCGCCTAATCAAGTTGTGTCTACCATGCGTTATCCTCATGACCGAATTCCCCTGATTTAGGTCATTGTTAATTTTTCGATCTCTGGATGGGGACTTTTTGCTGGCTATTATATTTCCTTTGTGCTTTCTTCTTTTGATTGACATGATCACCTCTTCTGTGGTGTTGCGCATTTCTCTCTGTATTCGCATCTGTGTCATGAGCGTATATTGAAGTTGTTGCATTTAGATCGGAGAAGGCATACAACATCGAGCTTGATCTTTCGGTTCCGCTTAGCTGTCCCTCTTTCAATCTGTGATCGCAGCATATATATCCTTTTTTCTCTTCCCGGGTTTCAAGCATGGTGGTATGGGTGTCGATGGCTTTACCAACTCTCCGCAGTTACGCTGTACAGCCGTCCATGAGGAATCTAAGCATGTTACCTGCCCTTTCTGTCCTGTATGGTAGTTCGATTGAAACTCACTGCTTGAAGTCTTCCCTCTATCTTCCCTTGTGTCCATTTCATCTCCCATGTGTCTGTGAACCAGCCACAATATTACACTGGGCGGCCTCAGACCCCATTATTCTCCACTCCTTTGCTTCTTTGTTTCCTTCGTTTTGGCATTGTCTTTTGGCCTGCTTTAAGGATTCCCCTTTGTCTGTATCGAATATATCGCCTTTATTTTTGTGTGGGTCGAAGAGCCAAGCGGAGGCCTGATAGTAAATTCAAGTTGATGTGTCTTCCCTTGATCTATTCATAAGCAAGAGAAGATACATATGCAGTAAGCAATTGAGGAAGATAAGTAGTGGAATTGCGTACTAATATGAGAGAACTAAACGGATTCAACAGTGCTACAGTGGCTGGCTTATTGAAGAAGACTTAGTTGTACTAGGCTGCGCGCCATATGCGACAGTTGAGAATCAACAGATGTAACTCACAGTGGATATTTTCCGTAAATCTTACATAGTCATAAGTCAGCATGTATATATACAGTATAACACTATATCCCATAAGTACAGAATAGAAGCTGAAGCTTTCTGTCATCCTGTTAATGCTCACTCTCTTTTTGCCTGAAGGGCGGTCACTCTGCAGATTGCAGGAGCTATCACTTCAAGAATAGATGTATATATATATGATCAGATAAAAAGCCAGTCGATTCGCGAATTCCCAAGTTCCTGAATCCAGTCGAACCCCTCATCATGAGTGTTCACATTATCATTGTTATTGCAGCAATCAGGAGACCAAGGAGACTCATTCGATACCTCCTGTTGTTCTGCTCTTCGCTTCTCCCTTTCCTGCCGGTTGAGGTCCTGTTTCTGCCACATTAAGCTCAGGACCCAGGCTGCGTTCCTCACATTGACGCTGACCATGATTTGATACAGTACGTTGAGTCTCTCGAGGATAATGGCCCGTTGGAACGGGTATCTGCATTCGGCGCCAGCGATGAAAGTGGGCCAGATGAGGCATTTGAAGTGTGCATCGGTTTCGGGGATGAGGCAAATCTGCTCGACTAGTTGATTGGCCACGGCTGCGTGGTCCGTCGGCAGAGCACAGCCGAAGCCACATGCTGGGCTAGAGAAGACTCGACTGGCGTACAGGTATACGGCGGCCTTGTACGCGGTGGCGAGGGCAATGCGAGGGGAGAGGTCGGTGAGAAAGAGGCATTTCTGCATGTCTTCGGCCCATGCCAAAGGGTCAAAGGCTTGAATATCTTCTAGGAGTGACCTGGGTGAGAGAAGCGGGGTCGAATTCGCAGACGACAACGATGAGCAGAACCGGAAGGTTGGCTGCGAATCGGTGCTGTCATCTGTGTCCGAATACCATTGGGCATGGACGAAGAAGATGACCTCAAGCAAGTCAGCTGGACATCCGACCCAAGATGTTTCTTCAAGACGCTTGAGAACTTCTGGGCCCATGGATGAAGAGTAGAATGGCCTGGAAAGCACACCGGGTCTCGCAAGAGTAGACCCCATGATCTCGATGCTGGCCAGGATGTTAACATCAAGATAGAAGCCAAGGGTCGCCGTCATGCATGCACGGAATCAGAAACAAAGGGCAAAGGAACTCACAGCAGACAGCCATCCACGACGAACGTATCCAGCCCTTCTATGAACCTTCGGGTCGGCTGCGATGACCGCTCTCGACTTTTGAGCAGATTCTTTGCGCCTTCTAGGTGATACTTCCAAGCTCCACTGCCAGATTCGATCGCATCTAGGAGAGCGAGTGCGAGAATAGCCGCCACAGTTCGATCATCGTTCTGCATCACTGGGTCGCGAATATCCAAGGATAATTGGCGAAGGGCGCGTTGCTTCAAACTCAGAAAGTGCTCGTAGGCCCTGGAGGCGGGCCGCCGGAATATAGTGCCTGCCACCGCTTCTTCGACTCCCTGAGGCAACAGCAAATTTCCAGCCAATGTTGGGTCGGTGGATGTCCAGGTGGGTGACGGAAAGTCTCCGTCCGCGAGAAGAGCGTAGTGCAATGCGCCGAGAGCCGAGAGAGTATGGGCGAGAACGGGCGAGTCACCGACTAAGCGTATGAGGTCGCGGTATGGATTCTTAACATGTGGATACAGCGCAAGAATGCCGAGTAGATTCTGGTTGTCTTTGAGTGAGAGCGAATCAGCACATTATACTTTGAGCTGAACAGAGAGTCAATGAGAAGAAGCTTACAGTGGGAGAGATAGAATCTTGACAGCGGACTGAGGTCCTTGAATAGCGGGTCAGTCAGGCACCCTGGGGCAGGGATATAGTTCGAATCGCGCGAAGTTCGAGGGACATGGACAAGGCCATTGTCCTCGGAAACCATGCTCGTGGTCACTTCAGAGTCACGTAGAACTTCATCTGTTGCTGTATTATATGATCTGTAGGAACTGCAATCTCTCCCGGCCAGGTTCGCAGAGTGGTGCGCCGTTGTCGACGTGGAACCATCGAACACTCCAGTGCTGAGCCCAGATGTCTTCGACTCACTAGTGCTGGACGTTGACTCTTCGCTGCGATCTTGGCCCTTTTTCATCACATCATTGTAGCTCCGACCCATCATTTTACCGCGACTGGCTACACCACCTTTGACCCAGACCAAAGGCTTCTGGTAACCCAAGCACTCCTTGCCCGCATCCCGACACTTCCGGCAAGTGGGAAGTCCCATGTCACAGGTGATGCGCCGACGGCGACAGGTGTAGCAGCCTTTCGTCATGACTCAATCGGTATGATGTGTATGTCTGCGAATCTCCGTCTTGTTATGAAACCGACTTGTCCTGTGTACAACCAAGCCGCTCGGGATATTTGCCCCGGGTAATATACTCGCCATCCTCAGTGACGGTTGAGAGATGCGAGAGGTAGGTGAAAACCGGTAGAATTGCTCAAACATAACATCGTCTACATCCAGTGTAAGGAATGTAGAGACCCCAGAGCTCCGAAGAAACGATAATGCGCAAAGGAAGCAAGGTGCTTGAGAAGCTGTGCGAACACGGTCAAGAATAGGTTGGAGTCGATGGACTGACTGGATGGAGTTCTGCAGGTCTGGAGCTGAAAAGGCGGCCTGAGGCTTGATCGAGGCTGAAATGGTGGGGGATTGTCTGCTGACTCATCAGGAAGGGAAAGTAACTAAGTTAAGCCTGAATGAGTGAGAGAGATTACTAGTAGTTGCACAGAAGAATGATAGGATATGTACGTCTTGGTAAAGTCAACAATATGATACAGATTGCCACTGTCCATATCATTGGGATATCCCTGCTTCGACAGTCCACTCAGCCAATCCCTCAAGGCAGTCGAGCAAGTTCAGCTGGGATCGGGTTTCGAGGAGACGAATGCAGCCACTCTTATTGGCGCTTGTCAGTGCGAGGAGACCATCCACTTTAGACCGTTCAGCGTTCGAATGGCCCTGTTCGAAGTTCCGCATGTGAGACCATTTCTCCGTGTGCTGCATTATCGGATAACCAGTCCATAATCTGTTAGTCAATCGCCTGCACCTAAAGGAGAGCTGGTGAAACTGTGGCGCTGAGCAAGCTTCGACATCTTTCCTCGGGAAATGTAATTCTGCGGATTTCTCGTCTGTGTTCATGATTGAGTTGATGACATGATTTCCGTGAGATTATTTTCCTATCGATAACGTCGAGTTTCACCATCGACTGCTCCATCGTTGCGGGGAAAGGTGTGGTTTGGGACGCTCTGTCGCCGTCGCGGCATTCATCATCCGAGGTGTATAAACACTGCGTACTTTGTTTTCTTGAAACACGAGTGGAGATTGTTGGATGAAGGTCGAGGGACGCGATCGCTGGTGTCTATCAGCGAACTTTCTGTGCTCAGGTCGTGCAACTGCCTACTCTCACTATACTCGGTTCTCTCGCCAGTTCCCAGTCGGCTATGCCGAGCGCATCTTCATCCACCACTCCGAATATGGTCTCTCAAGCGCAAGTGCTCGATCATTCCGCTCCTGCGCAGAGCGCTCCCTCAGTCCATTCGCGCCATTCTCATAGCGGCCATCGACATCATCGGTCTGGTCACTCGCACCATGGCGGTTCCTCTCATCATGCGCAAAATGACTTCCCTATCTTCACCCACACCGGCGACGTCGAGATTGTGATTCGGGCAAACGGACAAGAAAGGCGATACCTTCTACATCGGTTGATCCTGGCACAGTGTTCTGGATTCTTCGCGGCAAGCACCAGCGAGGAGTGGTCGCGGTTACACGCCCCGCGAGAGGCGCAAACCCTGCCTGGACCATCTAAGCCAGACGTGTCCTTGTCGAGGATAAGCGAAGATGAATCCGTATCGACTGGCTCGACTCTGGTGCAGTCGGAGCTCAATGCTTCGCCGCCATCGCCTGCGAAAAGACGATGGAGATACGAGCTGGATTGGGAGAACAAGGCAGAGGACGAAGAGCCGATGCTAGTACAGAAGGTTAGTACAGAGTTACGAGCGTATCAGACCAATGCGTCCGATTTGAAGCTGACTTGGTTTCCCTTGTGTTGGCGCTTAGCAACCAAGCTCATCTACCATCTTCGGCGGTGAATTTGCTCCTCCGCCCCCGTCGATGACCAAACCTTCCGCGCCGCAAGCAGGCTTCTTCCGATCCATGGCAAATCTACCGGGGATGCAATCGGTGTTGCACCTCCCGCACTCTGCAGGTGTATCTGATTCAAATCTGGATCCCATCATCCGCGACTATGACAATCTCTTTCGCTTATTTTACAACTATCCTCCCATTCTCAACAGTGTCAATATTGCGACTGCCTATGCGGAATGCAAGTCCCTCCTCGCATTGGCTGACATGTACGATGCTCTGCCTGTCGCGGGCCCACGAGTCGATCACCACCTCCTGGGTTTCGGATCTCGACTGTTCAAGCAGATCGCAAAATATCCTCCGAGCTACCTCAAGCTAGGATATCTGGCGCGCTCCCGAGTGATATTTACAGAAGCTCTAATTCACGTCGTGGGCCAATGGCCCGCTGCACTCCCGCAGCTTCGCAATGGCGCATACTCTCCCGTTCCGGACTCGGTCCTTGACCTCATTGAGGACAAGGTAGAAGATCTCGAGGATCTGAAGGCCCGTGTGGAGTCTAAGCTCTTTCGATTGACCCTGACAACTTCAAGAGGAGAGCGCGTCAATCCTTCCAACGCCTACCTGGACTGGCTGGCCGTGTCTCTATTTCGCCAGTGGTTGGTAGACAACACGACTCCCCCTCCGGCTCCGATCCTGAAGAACTCGTCTGCCCATCCCGACCATGGCAACCATGGCGGCAGCCGGTCCTCGCAACAACAGCAAGGTGCACACCACTCACAGGAATCCGCGTCCTCATCCTCAGCTCTCAGACCTCCGCCGGCAAGCCCTGCCGTGCCCTCCGCACGAGTGTACCGACTTATTGGCTCGCCCTCCAACCAGGCATATCTCCCACACGAAGAGCTTAAGAGATTTCTCAAAATCCATCCGACCTCCTCGTCTGATTCGCTGTATTCCCGTGAAGTTCTCAAACGATTTGAGCGCAAAATGGACGAGGTCAAACGGCTGGCCCGCGAGATCGTCAAACCGCTCATGAGAAGCTTTCTTGAATTAGATCTCAAGGGTATGGAATCCGGAGGCAATGGGCCAAGCGACCCCGGCATTGGAGGGTTGCCGTATCTGACCTGCACGAGAGTTGAAGATGAGGATCTCCCGTGGCATTGATTCTGCACTGCTTCGAAGGGTCTTTCTTCCCTGAGATCTTACTGGACTAGTGCTTCGTCTCTGGATGCAGTCGATTTGACGACCTTGTCCAAGTTATTTCTTTCCTTTTTGGTTATGGAGTTTTGTCACTGCGAGCGAATCGCACGCTTCTCATTCTGGATACCCTTGTTACTGACGATATCTCGCTACGTGGTTGACAGTATCCTGGCATGATTTCTTGTGTTCTCTTTCATGCTTTGATTTACTTGTCTGCTTGTACCTGATGATATACAAATGTCTATTATGCCTGTTTACGAAGTCATGATACTACGCTGATCTACCACCTCAATGATTTCCAATGTACCATGAATTCCTTATTCTCGTCTGCTCGTTTTTTCTTGGGAGATGGCCCTTGTCTGCTTCAAGAATATATTTTGCAACCAATGTTTTGTATACCACGCTGTTCTGTCATGAAGCACGCAGTACTCCATGACGCCATGTATCCTCGAACTCCTAGTTGGTTTTCGATAAGCACCTATCCTACGGGACGGTGGATCTCGAAGTGTCTGGCACCCTTTCTTGATTCTCGCCCGTATCGGATGTTGAGAGCAAAGCCTATGTTCATTACTACTGCAAGTGATTTCCCACTTCTAGATGAATCCTTTATAATTGTTGGTACTTTGGAGATCGTTTCAAATAGGGGGTGTTAGTACATGATATATAGATACAGTGAGACATCCAAAGCAGCTAGGTATAGTCTAAAATAGTCGTAAATGTCGTTTGATAATAGTGGATGGCCAACATGGCCATGAAAATGGCAAAAACAACATCGCTCTGAGGCACCTTGTGCCCTATTCATGCTGACCCTCGCCAATAACTTCCATCCCACCCATAAATCCCCTCAGCACCTCGGGAATAACGACAACGCCCCTCTTTTCATCCCATCCATTCTCCAGAATAGCCGCCAACACGCGCGGAACCGCCATCGCCGTCCCGTTGACCGTATGCGGGAAGCGAGATTCCTTGACACCACCTCCCCGCACGCGAGTTCCCAATCGCCGACTCTGGTAGTCCGTGCAGATGGACGCGGAAGTGACTTCTCCCCAGGCAGTTTCTAGATCGGGCGTCGATCCGCTGCTGTCCATACGCAGCCGCGAGGGGAAGAGCGCTTCGATATCTCGTTTGCGACTGGCGCTCGCTCCGAGGTCAGTGGTGGGCATTTCAAGGATGCGGCAGGGGAGGTTCAAGGAGTCGAGGATCTCGAGTTGGATGTCGAGGAGTTCAGAGAAGAGGGTGTTGGAAGTTGTAGTTGTAGTTGCAGGGGGATCAGTGCTGAGATTATCCGCCCAGCCGAACAGTTCCACCTTGGTGAACTCGTGCACGCGGTACAGTCCCTTGGTATCTACGCCCCTCGACCCAGCCTCGGCGCGATAACATCTGCTCGATCCGACGAGTTTGATCGGCAGCTCTGCCGCGTCAAGGTCCCGACCGGCATACATGGCTGCGAGGGGAATTTCCGCCGTGCCCGCGAGCGAGCGCTGCGGCTTGCTCTTGTCCTTATCGCTCTGCTCGATCGCCCAGATCTGTTGCTCGTTGTTCTGGTCGCGTGGCTGGAAACCGCACGCCTCCGCGATGTACGAGTAGACGATGGAGGGCGGAGAGACGACCTTCCACCCGCGCCGGCGCGCAACGCTCAACGCGTACTGGACAAGGGCCTGCTCGAGCAGTGCACCTTCGTTTGTGAGGAAATACCACCCCCAACCCGTCGTGGTGGCCGAGCTGGTGAAATCAATGAGACCGAGTTTCGTGCCGATGTGCACATGAGAGCGTGTCGGATCCGGTGGTCCATTTGCGATCCATTCCGGAGGATTCTGGGGATCGAAATTAATGTAGTCTATGAGTCTGGGTTCGTCCCCAACGGGGGTTTCAGACGAGGAAAGATTAGGCAGGGACAGTGCGAGCCGTTGGATTTCCTCCGCGATGCTGCCTTTTCGCGTGGTCATAGCGTGGGATTCATCCTTTAACCGTTGAGCCTCTGATCGAAGAGCAGCAAGCTCCTCATCCCTAGAACCCTGATTATCACCCTCACTCGTACCCGCGGAACCTGCAAGCTTCGCAATAGACTTCTCCAACTGCTTGATGCGCGCTCGCGGGCCTCGGAGATCCTGATCGAGCCGTCGGGCTTCCTCGAAGAGCTCTTGGATTCTTAGCGGGTACTCCGCGTGGGATGGGTAATTCCGTTCGACGCAGTTCTTGGAGTAGAGCTCGACATTCTGCCGGATGTGCTTGACGTCTGGCGTTGGTTTCGGTGCTGTTGCGGGTCGGCTGACTTGGCTGCGGCGAGTGGAGGAGGTGAAATTGCGACGGACGGAGAGACTCAATGCGTTGGAAAGCCGGCAATTGAGACACACATATGGTGTCTTAGGGGATGCCATTGAGAAATGGAGTCAAAATTGGTGGAGTTGTGGATGGAGTTGGTGCGGAGGAGACAGTCGGAGAAAGATCGCCAGGCAAAGCTGTGTTCGCTTCGGCTTTCCCGCTTTGGGCAGTTATGCTTCCTGAGGTCACGAATTGAGATTATAGATCTATGTACGACAATACAAATGTGACGTCCTACAGGGATTTTAAATTGAAAAAGGAAGTTAATTTTAGATAGAAATTCTAATGTCTTCTTATCTAATTGCCTAAAATGCACCATAGAATTCCATTCTGATGATCTACTGGTTGACGTTCGCAAATCTGCAAGCTACTAGAAGTCTCATTATGTACGATCAATCGCATTTCTCGCCATTTGGTTGCACTGGTGTTCAGAAGAATCAACAATGAAGAGCCAATATCATATATAAAAAAAAGTCGTAAAACAACCGTTCATATCATCAATCCATCCTTCATATCATAGCCACAACATCCCAAGCCACAAATCGGTGTATATGAACAATATCACCTCTCCTCCAGTCATTGAGTTATCGCTCTTTCATCCTCTGGAAAGCCAAGGCCAATACACGTCCTTCACAGCCCTAGCTTATGCTTCTTGATCCGAGCTCCCACACCAGAAATGACCAACACCGCAGCGACAATGACAGGCCAGAGCGGAATATGCAGCACGTTGAGGTTATACGTCGTCCGTGTGGCTGCCGCAACGGTCGCCAGCTCGAGCACCAAAAGTCCATACCCGAACCAGCGATGATACTTGTAGATCCTCTTGCCATTCTCAACGCTGCCGAGAATCTGGGTTGGGAAGAAGTATTGGGTGACTCCCACGAGGGCCTGCAATAAGATCAAGATGTAGGTTACTAGGCCCATAATGCCATGGGCAGAAGTAAATCGACTTTCAGGATGGCTTTGCTTGTTAATCTCGATGATAATGAAAGCTGTCAGGAATGCAAGCACGCTGATAGCTTGCAGTCCGTAGTGGATACGGGTGCCAATGAGCTTCTGACGGGGGGTTGCTGTGGGCTGTAAGATGAGTGCAGCTTGTACTTGGAGAAGTAGAGCAGAGGAATTCAGAAGCTGTTGCATCATTAGCACAGAACCTTTCTTATCAAGATGCATTCAATCGCATTTGGATGGATTAGTATCGTCTGACAAAACTTACGGGATGCGGTGAGAAGAAAATCAATTGATTCGAAAAGATACCCGACCAGACAAGAGCGGCCAGCTGCAGAATGAAATTTGGTCGTTAATGAATCTTGAATGACGAGTTCAGTCGTTGGGACGCCATCTTACAATCCATATTCCGGCCTGTGCAACAATCGCACTTCCTGTAAGAGTCGAGACCGTCAGCTTTCAAAATTTTCTTTCGATAAACAACCGACCCGAGTCCGACAAAACAAACCTGTGAAAAGATTGTACCAGATGTTATCTTGTTCACGTTGAGTAACATCTCTGGGGCCTCCCAGCAGCGGCTCATCCTCTCTGGCTTCGACTGTGCTGGGATGCTCCTCGGGAATTCCTGTGGCGGATGCCATGATGTCACCGCGACCGAGGTGGTTGCAGTTCAAAAAGACCGACAGAAGCGATATTCCAGTGTAAGAAGATTCACTGTCCTAATTTCAATTCTTCTCACTGAGATGCCCTGAGATGTAGATTGTTTCAGGGAGATGGTGAGGGGAGATGTGAGATTGCAGAGAATAGTGCGCGCCAATACAAATCTATATAAGTTAGCACGGTTACAACGGACGGCGACGTGAGGAGAGGCTTACTCAATAAGACACTAGGTGACACAATTTCTTCCCAATGACTTCGAAGGATTATTGCACATCACTGCGGGGCTGGCACGCCACTGATTTATCGGAAAGCGTCAATGTCGTGGTCAAGTTGATCTGGCACCCTGCGAGATGCTTGATGATTGATAAGACACGTTCTTGACAGCAATAACCAGTGGGCTTCTTAATCAAGGACAGATTCAACTTCGAGTTGAGACTTATCTGGCTCAGATCATCTGGCTTTTTATGCAGCCATTTCTTGACGACCGCGACGCAGATCGATCGTGGCTGGTCAGCTCAAGGAATCATCCTGCGGTCAGGAAACCGATTGAAACACAAACAACAGCAAGAAAAAGACGAACTTATCGAGGCAAATAAAGCCAGATGACACATCAGAGAAAACGACAGCAATGATGCTTAAATGAACAGATCATTTTGAAAACAAACATGCAGTCCCCTACTGAGATCAACACTGCAACAACTTAGCCTTTTAATATGACCGGATACCATTCCCATGTATTTTCATCTGTCTATTCTCTGACTTGTCTGCGGAATGCTGAACAGACAGCTCAATAATGATGCCTCTCTCCCTTCTGACAGAACTTCTTGCGTCTGCAAATTCGCTCTCGCAGTTCACGATTCAAGCACTCATTGGCGACTCTCTCGACGCAAGGCACAGCGACACAGCGTTTCTGCCCACGGACAGCATCTTGTCCGTTGGCTAGTCGATCAATCATCAAGGCACTGCGACTCTCCGTTCCGCCAGAAATTGAACTTGACATCAACGGACGATCAAGGCCAGATTGGATGTCTTGCAGGTCTTCTTCTTGCTCGAGTTCTTGAAGCTGGAATCTAAGTGATTCAATGGCATCTTCAATGCGGTTTGACTCATGCGGGCAGGTGTCGATGAGACTTGTCAGTTCCTGGAGCCTTTGAACTATATCATACCTCTCGTGTGCGAGATTGCAGTAGGTGGGCATGGTGTTGACTTTTGAGGAGAATGCGATTGGATGTCTTCTCTATTATTTATCAACGCAGGGAGTAGAGGAAATGCCAACTTGGTAGAATGGACGATTGATGCGACTTGAAACTGCGACCTCGATGTATACAGTTCAAATTGGATTCTTGTCAGTGATGAGTAGGGCAAGGAAGAACCTTATATGTCGAACATCACGGACCATCGGTCTGTCGTGTATCGAAAAGGACTGAATATAACAATGCGAAACGTCAATGTCTCATGAGAACAATGAGGCATGAATGCCATTCTTCAAACTTCAGACCTAGTTTCAGCTCACTTCTTCGAGGATTACTCCGCCGCTTTAGCACACGATACCAGTGATCGGCCTTTCAACCTCTTCTACCCAGCTCCATCCAACCTTTGATGATCAAGCCCACGGCATCTTAAACACCGGACCTTCCTTGCCAGATCCCGGTTGACCCCAAACGACCTCTGCGCCCAAGTTCTGCAGATCCAGATTCATGATGATGTTGAACAATGAGCTAATCCGAAGAGTCCAGTGCCGCGAAGGATCCTCCTGGCAACAAATCGCCTGAGGCGCATTATATGTATCGGAGAATATCTTCTCTCGCAACAACGCTGGCTTTATCTTCTCCCCTTTGATTCCATCTTGAACCAATTCATGAGAAAGCTGCCGGATCCTTTCCAGACGAATGGGGGAGCCCACCAGCCAAGGTGGCTCTTCAACAGACTTGTTCTCAATGAAGTGGTTGGTGTGAGTGATAATCCCGTTTTCATCTTCTTTGAGATAAACGTCTCCTAGTGGGGAAAGCTCCATGCCCAGTGAGGTCTTGCTGTCAGCAATGAGGATGTGCTGGCTAGACGCTACTCCTCCGAGCGATTGGAGAGTGTGCACGGCATCCTCGACAGAGGTGCTCTCAAGACACAGCCGCAGAGCCACATGGATTGGTAGCTTGGAACTGATTGTTGGACGGGCGCGGATGGCGTTGAGACAGGTTCCTACGCCTGCTGTGTTGAAGCCAATCTTTCCGACAATACCTGCCTTTAAACGAATGCACATGAATAAAGCCCACTTGCGAGATCACAGAGAAGGAGACGTTTCAAGAATTGGAGCTCTGGAAATCCACACACACAAAGGTCTCACCTACCTCCGTAACCATGTAGATCGTGGGTTTCCCCTTCTGCTCAATGGACATCATCGCAAGATTCTTCTTTATATCCACCGTCCAATCCCAATTCTGCGCAAGAATCCGAGCGCTATCGCTCTTCTTCCACGAGAGACTCGTGCAGCCATCTGAGAACCGGCCCAGTGCAATCTCGCTCCGGCAGTTGAGCGCCACAATGTCGAGAATATCTAGCCCAGCACCTTCTGCTATGCCCAGCATCTCCGTATAGATATCCGGTGTCAGTTTCTGGATAGCTGAGCGGAATTCTTCCGCCACAGAGCGGACTTGCTCCCAGGACAGTTTGGAAGTATGTTGGAACATCTCAGCATAGATCTCGATCTGGCTCTTGATTTGGGCTGCTAAGGCACGGCCATGTTCGAGGCCGATCTAACTTACGATTCGTCAGCGAAGATGTATATGCAACAACTGAGTGACGAGATCATGAGATGAATAATACCTCTTTCGGAGTGCCTTTGAGGGATAACTTCCTTGGTTCCTCAAGCTGCATGTTGAGTGGTATCGGAGTCTTCGCAGTGTAGGAATTATTCAACAACGGAGGTAGGATCTCCGGAATCTAACAAGCTACTAGTAGTCTCGATGCAAAGAACGGAAGATTTACAGGTAATCACCTTGAGCAGGGCAAGAAAACACCGGATGAACCGACTGTTATCTGTTAGGATGACTTTCCTCTATCCATCTAGATCGCCATTCCCCCTCACCGGCCTCGGCTCTCCTCCGAGTAGCCGGTTCGATCGCGACTGATTCTCGTCAGACACTGCGGGGGTAGTACATGGTAGATTGATAATCTCTTCCCCTCATAAGTTATCATAGCGAAGCGTACATGTGGTGCTTGATTTGATTGTATGGAAAGGAGCCGCGAGTAGCATTATCATTATTATTGCAAGACAGTTGGATTAGAATCTACTTTCTACTATCTCTGTCCCGGTAACTAGTAAAGATATACCACTGATCCTGTGATCGATATCTAGATGCCTTTCCTTTCCAACGACCAAAATAAATGTGAATCTTGACTTATCTACTCTATCCTTTGCTACCCCTGCTCTAAAATCATCTCCAGTTTCCAGTTCCGAGTTATTTCACCGTCTTGTGGTGAGTTTAGCGGTAGAATGATTTGAGCAGCATTTCTCTACCATTATGATCCATTCTTTCTGGACCATGCTTCACTGCATTGAAAGAAACTGCATCATGTAAAAGGAGGGGATACAACATCATCCCTTGAATGATGACTGTCACCTAGACAGTGGCTGTTACTTGAATGAGGGCTGTCACTTCACATGGTGATGTACTACTAGTACTTACTCCTTTCCTGCGAATGTGAATCGAATCCAAAGCAAGATGAATTGCATGCAGGTGCGATCCAGGGGCACCTTCTTCCGTATAAAAGCCCCTACTTTCCCTCAGAAGGAAAATGGAATTCCTCTGCATCCTTCTTCCTTCGACCATAGAACATACTACCAAGTCAGCATATGCTAGTCATTTCTCAGTCTCTCCATGGATCACCTCGAAATCGATGATATATATCGGCTCTCAAGGCCCCAAGTCGTTTCTGCATTTGGCTTTCGAACAACGTCATCGCGAAAATTCTTCAGCAGAGATTTTCTCCGCCTAAGGATGTCAAGGAAGCCTGTTACGAAAACACCGTACCTCCGCCATAAGGCGATAGGGTCAGGCAGTATAGTTAGGCCTTAGCCCTAACTTGGAGCCCAGCTCCTCAGGGATCAACAGCATTCTATCTCGTCATACTACAAAGCCATGTACATAAGGCTTCTCGAAGAACTCATCACCAAGAAGCCCTATACAAGGACCTTTTCGCGGACGGTGTATCATATATACAACTGGATATTACGGAAATGCAGCGCTAAAAACAGACGCAGCCGACGGTCAGGTCTGGGACGCCTTGGACATCGCAGATTTCTGTGTTGTCAACGTTTCTGACATTTGCAAACACTCATCTTCCACTGGTGAGTCCTCCCAATCTGCTGGTAGAGTGGTGTTGACAATGGAGCAGTCAGGAACAAGGGTCTCGTGAAGAAGGTAAAGTTGTCGAAAGCTTCCAACGTTGGCGTCGCTGCTTCAGATTTTGGATGCTTCACCCAGCATACGGACCTGTTGCGAGGCTAGAAGCCGCAGTGGCCGTCTCTAACCCGCCGCCGATGAAGTCGCCCAGCGAAGCTTCAACCAGAGAACAAGAGAAAGAGGGAGGGAGGATCATGATGACAATAGGCATGTCACCAACTATATCCGCAACTGCGAGTGATGTGAACTCTGAACAGGCTATACTAACCTTGCACCACAGGAGAACTAAAAGGCATAAGGTCTTTTCCTGGCACTGCACTTGAACGCCGTGTTGCTAGGATGTCTCACAATAGTGATGGTATACGACACCGGTTACTCGATGTGTATCGGAGAGACATCCTGAAGAATGTGGACTCCGAGGGGACGAAAACAAGACCGCATATCATGGTGACATAGTCTCTGACTCAGAGCTGTACATGCTCAGAAAGCGCGCGGATGACTCTGTGTTTCGCGATCTCTATGGAGTCTCTGTTGAGCTTGCCGTGAACCTAGCCAAGTCTACCTGATAATCTGTTATGCTGGATGAGACCTCCCGATGGTCCGCATCGGGGCTATTGCCTGCAATGCCAACCCTCAACAAACAGAACACATAGCCACCGATGTTGCTGGCATCTACCGCCAGTTCTCCGGCCGCTCTGCGTACTGCAGTCTCGCCCATCACGCCCGCCGTACAAAGTCTTGAAGCGGATGGCAAATCGCTTAACTGAACAGCACGAGAAATGGTCAGCACTTCTGGCTCCCGGGTATTTTAGTGAAACTGCAGCTTGGAGATGTTAGGACATGTTCGTGTCACGCAGCAATGTTTCGACGCAACATGTTTACTATTCGAAAGGTATCGGGGTTCTACTCGACAACTAAATCTTGCCGTTTCAAAACCTCTAGCGTATTTCTGCCTCTAGAGATCTATATAAATTCAGGTCTATCATGTTGTATCCTCAATGGCCAATCAGATGTCGTAACCCAGCACCTTTGCTTCCAATCGAATGCTATCCAACCGATTCACTTCAAGCCTGCTTGATGAGATGCTTGAAAAGCTTGTCGAGATAATATGCCGATTGCTTCGGATACCGAGTCTTTTCTGCCGATTCAAAATCGATGAATGTAACTCCGAATCTGTCAGTGTAACCAGCGGCCCATTCTACGTGTGCTGTCAGTTCGCGCATACAGAATTGGAGATAACAGAACATATCAGGTATGCCACGCGAAATGGAGTCCAAAGGCTCAAGAACTTACCCCAATTATCCGTAAATGTCCAAGCAAAATAGGAACGGATATCGATACCATCCTCCTTGACCGCACGAGCCAAGTTCCCAACGTATCCCTCGAAGAACTTGATCCTGAACGTATCATTGAGTACTTCGGGCGTAGGAGCCGTCTCTCCCTTAGCTGTGGTTCCATTCTCCGTGACGTAGATCGGCATCTGATATCGCTTCCAGATCCAGTTAAGCAACTTCCTGAATCCCCAAGGCGCCGCCCGCAACCACTCTGTATCACTCTCCTCCCCTCGCGGGACACCTTGCTTGTTCTCGTCGTAGATCTCCACGTTACCCTTGTGGTCGTTGATGTCCGCGGGAGTGGTCTTGTGCTTGACGAAGAAGGATGTGTACGTGTTCATCCCGTAGAATTCAGAACTGCCCAGCACGAGCTTCGACTCCTCCGGCGTGAACTTCGGCAGACGATCGCCCAATTGCGCCCGCATTGAGGCAGGATAGTCTCCCGTTTTGTACAGCGGGTCCGCGAACCAGGCGATCTCGAACTCGCGAGCTCGTTCCGCCGCCTCTTGATCGAGCGGATCAGCCTCGTCCCATGGCTCAGACCAGTTTCCATGCAGAGTGATTCCAATAGTGCCCTTCTGATGTAGCTGGAATTCCTCACGGTACATCCGCGAGACATGGCCGTGAGAGACGAGCTCTGTATGCGCGACGATGAAGGGCTCGGTGGACGAATCGCCCTCCGCATTGCGATCCCGGAACGAGGAACGAGCCGGGGCGTGCACGCCCGCCGCGTACCCTGCCAACGTGTATACGCCAGGTTCGTTGTACGTGATCCAATGCTTGACGCGGTCGCCAAACCTCTCAAAGCACACTCGTGCATAGTTGACAAAATCCGGAATGTACGCTTCCTGGTTCAGCATGCCGCCGTACCGGTCTTCCAAGGCCTGGGGCGTATCCCAGTGGAAGAGCGTCACGAACGGTGTGATGCCGTTGCGGAGGAGCTCGTCAATGAGATCCGAATAGTATTGGATGCCCTTCTCGTTGACTGGGTCATTGCGCCCACCGAGGGGAATGATCCGAGACCAAGACAGGGAGAAGCGGTAGGCATTCACGCCGTAGGACTTCATCAACGCCACGTCCTCCTTGAAGAAATCGTACGAGCGCACTGCGTCGTCGGCCGTGCTGCCATCTTTCACCTTGCCGGGGGTGTGAGCGAACATGTCCCAGATCGAGACGCCTTTGCCGTCCTTATTCCAGGCGCCTTCGACTTGCGCCGCGGCGGTGGCGTAGCCGTGGAAGAAGTCGCTTCTGAGGCTGCCTTTGAGATCTTCGACGGCGGTCAGGTCCATATCAGATTTTCTATTCCCGCTTTCCTCTTTTCCCAAGTCGCAATTTTTTTTCTTCAATTCGAGGATGTCCTAAGAAAGGAGGTCCTGGGCCCCTTCAACGAACTTGATTCCCGCTTGGAATTGCAGTGTATAGATGGCTCGTTAGAGTAAACTGGACGACCGCTTTAATGCTCCCTGTAAAACAAACGAGAAGTCGCCTTTGTATGTCACCGTCGAGCAGCTAGCGGACTTAGTCCGAACAGAATTACTCCGTACTGTAGATCAGAAGATGAAGTGGACTGATCGGGTCATTATTGTGCTCCGGGTAAACTGCTAATTTGGAACTTTGTGAATTTATCCTGGCATCGGACCGTTGGCTCCTTCAGAGCTAAAAGAAATACGCAGATCCATAGCTCCGTGAGTCGTTCGATGATCTTCTTTCGAGTGGGGTAGGAAGTAACAGCAAGGATGGTCCAGATTGGGTCGCAACAAACTTGCGTGGCTTAATCCATTCGCATGATTATCTGGGAAGTGAGAGACGCCAGCATGCCCATATTGTTACCCTGCAGGCTTAGGGCTTACACACTGGATTCAGATGAAGGCATACAGACTCGACAACCTACAGTCTACCATCATCTGTGAAAGTATGTTACTAGGCTCTGTAGGTAAGCAGATTCATTCATGCGAATGGTAGGTACTCAATTCAAAGCTAATGAAATACGAAGTACCATTAAGGGGCTGGAAGTCGATGCATTCCTTTGCCCTCGATCTCCACCTTGGGCCCATTGTTGGGGAAGCAAAGGGTTGTCTTCTGCCCGAGATGTGAACGAACAACAACCGAGCCGACTATACGACCTTCCTCCCAGCTGAAGTCGAGTTCGAACCCCCCGCGCGCTTTGACACCTGCAAGAGATCCTGCACTCCAGCCTGCAGGGCATGCAGGGAGAAGGCGGATTAACCCATCCTCATGGGATTGGATCAGCATCTCCAGGATCCCGGCTCCTCCTCCAAAGTTACCGTCAATCTGGAACGGCGGATGGCTATCCAGTAGATTGGGCAGGGTTGATTGCGCCAAAAGAAGATCCAGATGCTTCGCGCATTCTTCCGCTGCCAGCAGCCGGGCGTGCAGATTGACAAGCCAGGCTCGACTCCAGCCTGTATGGCCACCCCCGTGAATCGCTCGTCGGTGGAGAACGACGCCGCAGGCCCTGGCGAGATCTGGCGTCTTCGCTGGAGTGATCGTATTACCCGGATGGAGGGCCCACAGATGAGAGGTATGGCGGTGTCCAGGCTCGACTTCGGCATAATCCAATGGCCATTCTTGTAATTGCCCGAATGACCCAATTTTCATCGGCGGTAGTCGACGCCGTGTGTTCTGGGCTGCTGGAATAAGCTCATCATCAATGCCAAGCACCTGCGTGCATTGGATGAAAGCAGTCAGAACAGCGTCAACGATTTGTATGTCGATTGTTGATCCTTCACATAATGTCCCCTTTTGATTGTTTTTGTCATAAAACGAGTTCTCGGGTGACACTGAGGGATTTGTGACGAGATACTTTCCAGATGCATCTTCAATCAAGAAGTCCAGTAGAAATTCTACGCATCCACGTAAAATTGGAAACATCCGGCGAAGAAAGGACTCGTCCCCAGTGAATCGGTAGTGCTCCCAGACATGGATGCACAGCCATGCACCACCTAGCGGCCAAAGCGTGGCCGGCATCCATGCATCCTGAGGATCAGTGTCTGCCCAGATATCCGTGTTATGATGGGCTGTCCAGCCCCTGCAGCCATACATCACTTTAGCCGTGACTTTGCCTCTTTCCACCATTCGTTCCAGATGGCGAAATAATGGCATCTCGCATTCAGATAGGTTGCTCACGTTAGCGGGCCAGTAGTTCATCTGAATGTTGATGTTGATCGTATATTTACTGCCCCATGCTGGGTGGAATGATGGGTTCCAGATGCCTTGCAGATTTGCAGGAAGAGCCTTGTCTCCATCCCGGCTAGAGGATATCAAAAGATAGCGACTGAAGTTGTGGTACAGCGCAGTCAATCCGGGGTCTCGCGAGTCTTTCAATCTCCTGTCAGTCGGCAAGTTTGACGAGTCTGGACTCAAGCTCAAGCTCATCCGGCCATACAACGACCGGTAGTCATCGACGTGGCGAGCCCAGATGTCTTCAGTCGAGCGTTCCAAAGCGCGAATTAGATCCGTGGAGGCGGCTTGATCGATGTCCTCCTGTCTGAAAGTAGTCTGCGCTGACAAAACGAGAAGAGTATCACGAGAATTCACGATCAGACTGTTTCCAATTCTCGCAATCGTGCCTTGACCATCTTCACACCGCGCTTCAACCTTACAGCATGCCCGGTTACTGTGCTGGCCGCCGGGAGTAACATGCATGGTGATGGTGCGTTCGGTGGCGGTGACATCGTCGAGAAATTCGTTCGTCTCATACTCCAGATCGCTCAACCGAGTTAAGCGCACCACAAATTCGGCCGCCTCGGACGACCTGATCCGAATGGCAAGAATCCCATCCGGATGACTCGCGATGACTTCTCTTTCGAAGCTGATACCGCCATGTTCATATTGAACGCGGACGACGCTGCTGTCCAAATTCAACGACCGTCTGTACCCAGTAGTTTGGTCCAGGACATGGTCGAAGTCAAGGAAAAGTGTTCCCAAAGGCTCGTAATGTCGTTGGCTGACAGGGCTCGCAAAGAATGCCAGACGAACCAACTTCTCCGCCTCTGCATGATTGCCCGCGCGTATCAACTCCCGGAGGCGTGGGAGATGCTGCAGCGCATCTCGGGGGGTGCGATCCTGCGGTCCTCCATACCAAAGAGAGTCTTCGTTCAGCTGCAGCATCTCCGTGTCGGTTCGACCGTAGACCATGGCGCCTAGGCGGCCATTGCCCACTGGCAAGGCTTCGTCCCAGGTGCTTGCAGGCTGTTGATACCAGAGCTCCGACATGGTCACACTGTCACAATAAGATTGAATTGCGTCAATTCCCTAGTCTTAGACCACGCTGGCTCCCTGGCAAATGTCTTCATTTATGCCCAATGCAGGAGTCGCGGTGTCGATGAAAGCAATCTATCATCGGTAAGCCGGGCCGTGATCCGGCAATTTGGGAGAGATCGAGGCATTCTTGGGATCATATGATGTGGGGAGACCGTGTTCTAAAACTCTTGCGAGGCAATGGAAAAGATTAGATCAAAACTCAGGATGAAAGGAAATACGTATGGAGGGTTTGACTTGTGGGAAAGACAGACAGTTCCCACGCAGCAGTAACGGCATGTTTGCTGATGGTTTGGGCGGGGAAAGTCGAACTTCTCCCGTTTTCTCAGCCAGTGACGGGGAATGAATCGATTATTATCGATGCCTTATTGGTTCGTTTCATGATTTCGAGCATGAACTCGGCATGAAGCGAACTGGGGAGACGATCATCGTAATGGTTTGCTGGTGGCGGGCCAGCAGCAATCGAAATACCCGTCGGTCAATTGTGAGCCTCAGGAAGCAAACAGAAGAACCAGCAACCACCGACGGTCCACACAGTGTGCTCTGCTCTCGAACTACACACTCCCATCCAAGATTCGTCCTCCATTGTGAGCTGGCTAGATTCCTGATCATCGTCACTGTACAGTCTTTAAGATCAAGATGATCTGCTGCAGTTCTCTGTTTCTTCCACCACTTCTCCATGCCATGAGCAGCAAAAGACTACCTCCTCATCATCTTCACACAAATACAACAACAGCTCGGCTCATTTCGAATCAGAATGATGGTGATTATTGAACGCCATGGTTTTCGTGAACTACTTGCCAGAATACGTCCCGAGCAGAATGAAGCTCGCAGACGAATTGCTGTTCGCATTTCTCGCCGAATGTCCGGCTGAATTGAAGGGAGAGGACGGAGCGCCTCTGGAGGAACGCATTGGAACCTTGGAAATTGAGGAGTCTGATACTATCTATCCCCGCAGCCGACGAGCGCTCTAGACAGACGAGGGCCACAAGTTGGTCCAAAGAAATCAACAGTCCCAACATGCACAGTTTCCCCACGGTCTCCACACTCTCCGCGCTCTCCAGATTTCCGGCAGAATCGTCCTGCTATCAGTGGTGGAAAATTGCCGGGGGTGATAATGCAAGACGATATGCTTACGCAGCAATTGTCCAATAGACTCGATTCAATTCTGCCTAATGCGCGAATGAGAAGTCTTATCACAAGCGTCCGAAGTAAGTTAAGCAAGGACCTAATGGGCCCAGGTCTGTTACCATGGTCTGATTGACAAGCCAATCATGTCTAGACTCGGTGATTATTTCCCCTCGCGGGGATGATAGCCGCTTCAAATCATTTGATCAGATACGGCTTTTAGCTAATTCAAGTGTGGAGGTTTTCATCTTCGTAGAAGATCTGCCAAAAGTCAATCAGTCTAACGTGTGGCTGGAATCATGCGTCCATCCAATTTTGCCAGAGCTTGGCGCAAGCTTTTCTGATGGCTGTTCCATAAAACCGGCCGTCCAGTCTAATTGAGCAGGCTAGACCAGGGCACACTTCTGGGGAATTGAAATAGAGCTGTTTGACCCCGAAAAAATTGTGTTGTGGGACGGGAAAAAAGCTCTTTCTTTTTTCTGTTCAGGATCCCTTGGCCTGCCTGTCTGGCAGGTTCCGACTCAGCATTGTTCACTTGACAGAACAAGTCAACAAAGAATCCATCCATACATTGAACATCCGGAGGGCAGACACGAGACCATGTCCAAGCCCTTGGGTACCACCGTCACGAATGAGACGGAGCTCGATGAGAAGAGGAAGCTCGGCGCGGATCATGTGGAGGAAGTCGTCCTCGCCCGCTTGACCGAAGAGGATCTCTGGAAGATATCGCAAGAGGCTCTCACGCTCAAGTCATGGGCTGGGTTCCGCATCTTGCTCATCATGTTCGTCCAGGGATGTAACCAGGCGGGTTATGGTGTCGATTGGGCTGCGATCGGCGGCATCAACGCATACCAGGCATGGCACGATTACTTCGGTTTCGGTACCTCCGGAGGCACGTATGGCCTAATCAATGCTCTCATGAACATTGGTAACGTCTGCGGAGCTCCATTTTTGGCCCTGTCTGATATTCTTGGACGTCGTTCCGTCAACTTCATCGGCAATTTGATTGTCGTGGTGGCAGCCATCTTGCAAGGCTGTTCGACAAACTTGAAGATGTTTATGGCTGGTCGATTTTTGCTGGGCTTCGGATCCGCAATGATGTCGAGCTCGCAGTATATGGGTGAGATTGCTCCCATCCATCTGCGTGGTCGTCTCGTCGGTATTTTCGGCGCCTGCTTCCAAATCGGCAGTCTGGCCATGACAGGCGCTATGATCGGTTTGGCGAACGTGAGTGGCAATTGGTGCTGGCGCATTCCATTGCTTCTAGTAGCTCTGTTTCCTGCCATCGTTTGTGTCACCATCTACCTCTTCACGCCCGAATCGCCCCGTTACTACATCATGCGCGGACAGAGAGAAAAGGCCAAGCAGGTCATTGCCAAGTACCACACAACAAGCGGCGATGTCAACGAGCCCATTGTCAACATCGTTGTTTCACAAATGGAGGAGTCCCTCGAGACCGAGAGGGCCGGATTCAGGAATTTCTGGGACTACCGAGTCTTCCTCACCGAGGTCGTCCGTTACCGACTCCTGGTTCTCGTACTGTACTCGATTTTCCAGCAGTGGAATGGTGGTGGGATCATCACTTACTACGTAAGTAGCTTTTCTCCCGTGCAAAGTGTCAGGTCCATGGCGTGACCTCTCCAGCCATGTGATTCAATTCCAAACTAACTGTGTTATTTCCATATAGATGGTTCCAGCCTTGGAAACCGTTGGTATCAACGGGTCCATGCAACAACTCGGCATTTCCTTCGGCACGACGGCAACTTATTTCGTCTTCACGGCAGTTGGATCTTACCTTGTTGACAAGTTCAAGAGACGCACTCTTATCTTCGCCGGTCTCATCACCATGATCATCTTCGAGACGGCCGCAACCATCACCTCGTGGCAGTATTCACTAAGAGCCACCCACGCGGCAGCCGCGCTGACCATTCTGTGGATCTACCTGTTCCAAACCTTCTCAGCCATGCTCGTTGCCACCATGCACAATCTCTATCCGGTTGAGATCCTCTCTCTGGCCCTTCGAGCCAAAGGCATGGGTCTCTACGGCCTCATCCAAGGCGGTGCGGGAGCGGTGCAGAATTATGGAATCTCCGTGGGTATCAACAAGATTGGATATAAGATCTGGGTGGTTTACATCGCGTACAACTGCGTCCAGCTCGTCCTGTCCTACTTCGTTTTCCCCGAAACGGCTGGGCTCTCTCTCGAGGAAATAGACGCGATCTTTGAGACGCCCGGTGTGGCCCCTGTGAAGATGTCGTTGGACATCCAGAAGGCGAAGAAGGAAATGGCTGGCGCTAATCGTGATGAGGAAGCCAGACGCACTTTCTAGTCTCGTCTCGTTTTCAGTTATGGGTTTAGGAACGGTGGCACAAGTGTCTGCTGTCTACTCTTGTTGCAGTAATATGTACCTAGGTGCAGATGTTAATTATGAAGTTGGACGATTCTCCTTCTATAACTCACATACAAAAACTCCGTAGACCCGAAAGCAGTACACAAACCTCCTGAACCGTGTACAAGCAACCAAAAAGAATCGTCGAGCCTGGACAGAAGCTTCTTCCTGCTGGGAGTATTCCTTTTCCTTCCACAATCCCTACCTTAGCTTCCTCAATCCCTGACTCTTCGCCACGCTTCACCGACTCAATGACACAACATATGCAAGGGAACCGTTTACGGTAGCTCGTCCATACAGTATAGTTGCTACCGGCTAGTGACATTGACCAGTCATCATCTGGAACCCGTTCCTTTTGCACCTACTGTGAGGAGGACCCAGCAGGCTGTGCATACATACAGTATATCCACATCTGCACGCCACAGTGTACTTTACCTCGAGTTCCAGCACTGTTAACGTGAATATTGAGGACTGACCTGGGAGATTTTTCCCGAAGAGAGACGGTGTAACGAAGTATACAGAAATTCTCTCTTTTTCTTTCTGCCGAGTATGTGTGTGTGTTAAGGCCAGCCTTCGATAAGGTGTGCGCTCGAGCATACTTCTTCATCTTTGAGTAAACCCGTTTCTCAGTAGAATGGATACCAGATAATTATTGCCCTTATTCTGCTCCGACCTCTTGAATCAAGACGAGGCATCGAGAGAGAGTAAAGAAGAACGTCTCAGGATAGCGTCCAATCCCACCGCTTTGTCAATATTCCAATCCGGCCCGGTCCAGTTGAAAGAAATACTAATAATTCTGCCAGATTTGAAGGGCGGATGTCACCTTTTCTCTCCCCTTGGCTATCCGACGGATAGGCACAGCGACCAAAGGAGAGGATCTCGTCGCTTTGAGTGTCACCCGTTTGGTCTGTCTCTTGTTCTAGGGTTTTCCCAGCTGTGCAGCGTTAGTAGGGGAAGAGGAGCCGCGTTTGCACTAGAAGGAACAACACGGAGCAGAGGATAGCGGAGTGAAAAGCGGAAGATAGGAAGAAGACTGAAGTAGAGAAGAGGTATGTCTTTGACAATTGGAGCGAAAGATGGATGTATTTAGAAGGACGAATCAAGTCTGTTTTGCAACTGTTTTTTCTACCAGCCCGGAGAAGTCCTCATATCTACTAATACCGGAGTTTCCATCCCTCTTTTCCAGAATACTACTAGTATGTTGTGCTCTTTTCCTGTGTATGTGTCAAAGTATCTGAGAAGTTCTTTACCCGTGGAGTTATGCATATATGGTGTTTGTTTCTTGCAGCAAGCATGGCCAGAGGGATGAGAGGAGACTACTGAAAGGACTGATTGACCACTGGTGTTGCCTTACACCTCCAACATAGAAACTAGTAGTAACGTACGTTTTTTTCTGTTGCCTCATGGACACAATCGACAACCTCTGCCACATCACTCGGCCCTCTCCAACCGGACAATGGGATGGGTTGCGCGGTGTTATTATGGCGGTGTCACAGCCCGGCAAGATGGAAGCAAACGAAGCTTCGATGGGAGCCGCGGTTGGTTTTCAAGGAACAAACAGTGTGTGTACACGGAGCAAAGGATGCCCTCTCTCCGTCGTCTTCTCTTCGCTTCACTGTGTGTTAGATGATAGATGCGGTGTGTCGATCGATTTCAACTCTTTTTTTTCTCCGTCATTGGCGAAGAGGTGCATTCTGCTTGCTCCTTGGTAACACCCTTCAGAGCACTGATTGCCTTACATTGTTTGAGGCAAAGACAAAAGGAACGCAGGTATAAAAGGTCGAAAGAAGAATGCTGTTTCCGAGTTGATCATTTTCCTCTCTTACATGCATTTTGCGAAGCAATATCCATTGAAACTCTTTCCAAAGATCAAGATCAAGACTCAAGAACTTGTCCGAAGCATTGGTTTCTTGATTGGGGGATACAGTATTATATATACCAATACCCTCGAAACGGCAATAACCCTGACCACCATACCTAGGTACAAGCCATTACTTGCTTGCCCGGGAGCTTCCAAGTGCCACATCGGTGCCCCCCCAACTTCAAATCCGGGCACTGTGAAGGCGGAAACCGGACCGGATATCAATTGTGATTCTCCAGGCGAACGCAAGGACAACCGAGCCCATCCAAGAAAGACTCAACTCGCTCAAAATGCCACAGAAAGCGCCTCACGACGCTTTCTCCCTTCCTGAAGTTCGCGGACTAACCTACGACGAATCCGAAATGGCTCTGTTCCACGCCAAGCTGTCCTATCATTCCACCATCGAAGAACGAATGGCCTCGCAGGACACGAACCTCGCCTCAATCTCGGAGCACCAAGCTCGGATTCTGAAGCGGTGGGAGATGTTGAAGCAGGTGGAGAAGGAGCTGGCGGACAAGGGGAAGAGTCTATCGCCCGCGGAAAAGAAGCAGTTGGCTCAGTATGAATGGAGATACAAGCGACTGGAGGAGCTGGCAACCAAGTCCACGGGGGGTTGATATGAACAGCTTGGGGCAGAGGAGGGTTGTTGGTGATAGATTGGGTTTGCACGCGGGAGAGTAGAGAGAGAATTCTTTGGGAGTCATTGGCGTCAGGAATATCTATGCATTGTCAACGGAGTTGGGTTTGAATCCATCAGGCAAGCGGACGCATGGATAATACTATAGAGAACCCATTCGCAATGAAATCTTTTCCATCCTGGATCTTTCGTTCATATTCCTGATAGAGTCCATACTATGAGAGAGGGACTCTTTCCTTTTCTTCCTATCCCGTCAAGCAAGTAGATTCAAGGGCACGAGGCCATCAAGAGATGGCATGTCCGGTATATTTTGCTAGACGCCGTCTGTCCATGAGATAGAACCGACGAAGGCGTCACATTGTGTAACGCTCACAACGGCTCAATCGATGTTGCAACACTGGAGACTCTTTTTTCCTCCAGTAGACCTGATATAAGGGTGTCATGGAGGGGGGATTGTCTGGGTCAATTTGTCCGTAGTGCGTGGTCGAGCCAGTCATCCCTTGCTGGTTGATAGTTGGCGTGCTCTGCGAACTCAACCGACGGTAACCATGGCCACTCCTTCTCATAGCAAAGGTAATCTGTACCTAGGTAGCACACAGTTGGGACAGAAGCCAATGCAATCGTTGCTAGTCCAGACCAAAGAACCTATCTCGGTAGGTATGGACAGTTCTCGCTCGACTTCGTCCATCCCTGCTGAGCCCTCTGCACATGTGAACGATGCGGAGAACTAGGACACCTTTTGTTGCACCTCGAAGGGCGCTTCAGATGCCATTGATCGCCTTTGTCCGCCAGCACCCTCAATGCTGAGAGACAGAAGGTCGGAATGTTTTTGTTTCTCGGAAGATTGCGACCGTCGGAGACCTCCGAAGGCAGAAGAGGAAGACACAACAGTGTGTGGGTCTTATCGGCACAGAAGTCAACGAGAAATACATACAATGATCCGACGATTGTCGATTCTGAGTCATCGAGGAGAGAAAGAGCGTGGACAAGGAACATGTTCGGGAAAGACAGGGAGAGAGTGCGACTCTAAAGGAGGAGAATTGCTGAACAGACAGACTGAATGAAATCGATCGACGACATGGATGGAATGGAATGGCCTCAACGGGGACTTTTATCGATAAACAACCGATAACAACTGTGGGTTCTGGATCGAGCTCTGGAGCATCCGCCCCACGAGCAGTCCAACCTCTCAACATCTTCTTCTTCTTGTTTTAGCCATTCTCTCGTCGAATCGAACAAGAACTCCGTCAACCGTCTGCTGCTCATCATCACAATTCAATTGAGGCTTGCATTTGGGCCTCTCGCAATCCTCCCATTCCTGCTTCCCCGCAGTCTCTCCGCAATTTGACATCATCCGCCGACCAATCCAAGATGGAAGTCCCTGTTATCACACCCAAGACAGCCGAAACACTCTCTTCCGCCAGCGAGGAACAGCCCTTCCTCTCCGGTGCTGAAATCGACTCTGTCTTCGCTCACACGACCAATCTCGCCTCCTCCGCCCTCAACAGCACCGTGCTCGCGTGCTCAAACGACTACTTCGCCGCAGCCTCCAACCTGCTCACCCCGACACCTCCCATCCACCGCCCAGGCGTCTTTGTCCATACGGGAGCCTGGTACGACGGGTGGGAAACACGGCGCCACAATCCCGATCCCTACGACTGGGTCGTGATCAAGCTGGGAGTCGCCAGCGGCGCCATCCAAGGCGTAGAGGTCGACACCGCCTACTTCGTGGGCAACTACGGCGAGAAGGCAGCGCTGCAGGGCGTCTATGCCCCTGCTGTCGCGGATGAGGAAGTCGCCAATCCCGAGTACAAAGGTTGGAAGACCATCCTGCCACCGCAGCCGTGCGGGCCGTCTCAGCGCCGGGCGTGGAAGGTGAAAGATTACGATCCCGCTAATCCAACGCCCTTCACGCATGTGAGATTGCTGATGTATCCTGACGGTGGGTTTGCGCGGTTGCGTCTGTACGGGCATGCGATTCCGCCGTCGCTGTCGCCGCAGACGGATCGCGAAGACCTGCCGGTGGAGGAGCTGTCATCTGCGCTGCTGGGTGGGTTGGCGCTGGGTGCGTCGGACCAGCATTACACTCCCTGCTCGAACTTGCTGCTTCCCGGCCGGGGAAAGGATATGGGAGATGGATGGGAGACCGCGCGGTCCCGCGCTCCCGGCCATGTTGATTGGGCGATTGTGAAACTGGGTCTGCCTGGCTCTGTCTGCAAGGTGGTGGTTGATACGAAGGATTTCCGAGGGAATTTTCCCCGGGCAGTGAGGGTTCATGGACTGGTGGGCCACAAGAAGGGTGAAGAGGAACCTAGCCATGATCATCCGGGATGGGTGGAGATCGTCAAGGGAGATAAGCCTTGCCAGGCTGATACAGAACATGTGTTTGAAGGAGCGGATCTCGTTGCTGGAGGGGAGGACACAAGAATCTTCACTCATGTCAAGCTGACCCTTGTGCCTGATGGTGGGGTGAAGCGGTTCCGTATCTTTGGCAGGAGAGGAGTTGTTGCTGCTTAAAATACCAATGACAGGATGTAAATACCACGTCTAGTTTCTATATAACCGAATTGACATCGATTACATACTGATGAATGATATAGTGTGTGGACTCCAGCTGTGAAGCTATCTGTGCCGTATGCTGATCTAAAGATACAGATCGAGAGAAAGACTGGCATTTATCATCCCTTGACGGGAATAAAAGCATCATCAAGTACATTACCGTCATCGTGCAGGGGAAACTGTATAGTAGAGAATAAGACGCCATTGAGACAACAATTTGATCGACACAAGCGTTATGCTTCCTACTTTCGACCTCAATCCATGGATAAATGACCTGAACGTATGTACGATTGCCCGTAATCTAGTACACATCTCACATTGTCCCGTTTCCCTAACTGACAAGTTCAAAGACTTCCAAGGTCGGTGATAAACATTTGCACAAGCTGCAAGAATCTAGAAGCATATCCACAATATTCACGAATCGGAGGAGGCAATTGGTTCTCCGATAGCCATCAAAGCCTTGATTCCCGGAGTCATCAGTCATATCCATCATCATCATCAATCAATCAAAGAACTAGAATGGTGCATATGGGGGAATAGAAAAGCCATGAAACAAAATAGGGTCTAACAAGTTCTGCGCATTATAGTATAGCAAAGCAGAAAGGAAGAAAATCGAGAATTGACTTGGAAATAACAAGCGATAAGGCTCCAGATGGGATATGACGAAAGACGAAGATATATTTCACAACTGTTGCATATAATGGTCTGATGTGAAATCCATACCACTAGTGTTTTTGTGGTGCTCCGCTATTCTCCTCAAGAGAACGGGTCGGTTTCGAGCCTGGAGGATTCAAACGCCTGTGCGGGTCTTCATCAGGTGTCACTGTTGTCACCTGGCTCTCGGAGCTCGTGGACGAGTTGCTGTTTGGTGTCCCAATGTCGCGACTGATGCTTCCTCTGTGCTTGTCCCGGATGGCCAATTTAGATCTGGCGAACGGCCGCGCTGGAGCAAGATACTTGTCAAGCATTTCACTGAGAATTGACGATCTGACCGGTTTGGGAAGATAATTGTTCATCCCCGCTTCGAGGCACTTTTCTCGGTCACCTTCGATGGCGCTCGCAGTCATGGCAATCACCAGGGCCTCATTGACGTTGGGATCTGGATCTCTGCGTAGCTCACGGGTCGCGTTGTATCCGTCCAGCGTTGGCATCTGCACGTCCATCAAGACGACATGGAACGGATTGCCCTCTTTGGAACGTGTTCGCAAAGCCTCGACAGCCTGGCGTCCGTCGCTGTAAGCTTCGCATTGCAGACCCAGACCAGTCACGAACTTCACTGCAATTTTCTGGTTGATAGGGTTATCTTCGGCGATGCAAACCCGGATCTGATCGCGAGGGATCATGGTGAGGTCACGACTTGTTGGTTTCGGGGCTCCTTGGTTCTCAATATGGTTGAAACTTTGCGACCACGGAGCCTTGACAATCGTCTCTTTAGGAGCTTTGCTGAAAGTCAAGTGGAAGGTCACGGTTGTCCCAACCCCTGGAGTTGACTCAAGCCAGATGGCTCCACCAAGAACATCTTCAATAATTGCCTTGCATATGCTCAAACCAAGTCCGCTCCCACCATACGACCTCGCAGTGGAGCTATCGGCCTGCGAGAATGGTCTGAACAATCGGGACTTTTGCTCCTCGGGAATTCCAATTCCGGTATCAGCCACGGAGCATTCAAGATGAACGCGGCCCTTGCCCTCTCTGGATACTTTGGCGCTGACGGTGATAGACCCCTTCGGCGTAAATTTGTAGCTGTTGCTGAGGAGGTTCATGAAGATCTGATGCAGCCGCACAGGGTCACCGAGCACCACGAGATCCGGCGGGACTCCGTCGAGGTCCTCAATGGTCTCCAAACCTCTGTCACGATGCGTATAGCGCAGCGCGCGCACTACCTCGCAGATGGTTTCTTTCAGGTTCAGAGGCACAGTCGAGATTTTCATCTTCCCTGCTTCTAGCTTCGAAAAGTCCAGGATGTCATTGATCAATGTCAGTAACGTATCGGCACAGACACGGATCGACTCGACATATTCGTCCTGCTCTTTATTCAGATTCGTGCCCTTGAGCAGCTCAGACAGTCCAATTACACCGTTCATTGGTGTACGCAAGTCGTGTGAGATATTAGCCAGGAAGATCGACTTCGCCTTTGCTGCATCTTCTTTTAACTTGACGTTATGTTTGGCCTCTGCTTCTGCCACCTTCGCTTTCTGCTCCGCTTCACGAGCTTGCCCGAGAGCGCGCTTTTGCGCTTCAATCATCGATGCATTAAACGCGCTGACTTTGCGGACCTCATGGAATAGCAAAGCGTTGGACAAAGAGATGC
The DNA here is from genome assembly GCA_000787455.1 of Evansstolkia leycettana. Classification (NCBI taxonomy): domain Eukaryota; kingdom Fungi; phylum Ascomycota; class Eurotiomycetes; order Eurotiales; family Aspergillaceae; genus Evansstolkia; species Evansstolkia leycettana. Next base: position 17,975 of record JSYV01000446.1, on the reverse strand, counting down.
CGATCTGGTTGCAGAGCAGATGCAGCACGACTGCATTCCTCTGTGTAAACGAGTTCGGCTTGCCCTCGATCTGAATGACTCCGAGGAGATTGCCTGCGTGCACTATGGGCAGCGCAATGACGGATCTGCCGAGCGGATACCTTGCCAGGTAACCATCACTGACATTGGAGAAGCGCTCGTCTTCCATTACATTGTGGACGAGAACCTCCTCCTTCGTGCGCATGACGTAGTGGGAGATTTGTTGGGCCATCTTATCGTCCATCTCGGAGAATGGTAGGCCGTCAACGTATGACTTCTGCCCATTTTCAGGATCCGCTGTTGCGGCAACCGCAAAGCCCGTGTTTTCGAAATCCCTGGCAATGACAGCCAGGTCGGAGCCGTTGCATGACTCCAGAATGATCTCGACCATCTTTGTGAAAAGTTTGTCTATTTGCAGTTCAGACGACATAACCTGGCTCGACTCCAATATACTGGACAGATCAATGATGTCTAGCTGATATCAGCATGTTTTTCAAGTGTGGGAGCATATTTGCGACTGTGTGAAAACTTACCTAGCCCAACGCTGGAGATGTCGAGGGATCGCTCGCCCGCGGTGACCCCGTTCTGCTCGATCCAGAGCTGTTTCCTGTCATTCTCTTCGATAGTCTGCGAGATGACAATGTCCTCTTGATCATCGCTACGATTCATTGTGAGAACCGAATCCACCGTCTGGCACGCAGCGTCGACATGTTTCGACATTGTGGCGGTCTTCAGCAGCCATTCGTGTTTTTCGGCAAGCTGCGACGCCTTGCCAACGGCGCTAATTGCAGTCCATGCGGCAATAGCCTCCTGCATTACTGAACGCGCAGCTCTTTTGGCACCACGCCGCATCAAGAACTCACCCTGTAACTCGAGAGCCAGAGCTTCCTCCAAAGGCCACCCATGGATTTGGCAATGGTCCACAGCAGCCTCGTAAGCTAGGATGGCAGAACTGAAGTCGCGACGAACTTCGCAGACCAACGCTTCCAAGATCAACGACCACATTCCGTAGTTTGCATCGCAAGCGCTCCGCGCAAAGTCGATCTCTGCCTTGAGTTTCAACACGCTTTCCAGTTTTTCATCGAGATAACCGAGCGCAGGATTGTCAACATGCAAAGTGAGCAGAGAGAGAGCCAAGTAGAAGTGGGCTACATATGAAACGCGGACTGACCATAATCGAGGAACGGTGTCCAGCATCTTGTTACCCACTTCGATGGCCTTTGCGTGATGTCCAAACAAAAAGAGCGGTATCATAGAAAGACCGCGATAAATATCAAGAGGACGGTCTGGATTGCTCGCGTGGGTTTCCAAATATGTCGTGAACTCGTGCGTATTGTGATGCTCATCTGACATCACGCCGACATCAGACCGCCACGAGGTTTTACCTTGCAAAGCCCGCGCAACTTGGCGCACTGCAACTATGCTCGCACCTCCACGAGTATCACTCGTCCAATCTGGAATATCCTCGGGACTTTCGTTGCAGAAAGCTTCCAGCTGAGCCATGTCCTGACCTAAGTATAACCGAGTCATAGCCATCGATGACAAAGCAATCAATTGCACATAGGGATCCCCTATCGAAAATGACGTTTCAAGCGAAGCTTCAAGCGCAGGCAGGGTCGACGCTATTGGAACTCGTAGGTGGCTCACATAAAGGTTGTGTACGATGGAGCTCCTGCTCTGAGTCCATGGCTCAGGACAGCGATCGAGAAGCATCAGCGCAATGTCGCTCAGCTTCACTGCTAGCTCAAGATTCCGGAATCGACTGAAAGAAATCATGGCCAGATGGGAGAAACCAATTGAGATTTGTACGAAGCCCCCGCGGAAGATGTGGAGGTTCATCATTTCGATTGCCATCCGGTAAAAGGTCAACGCATCATCCCAATAGGTAACCGCCATTGCCTCTGACATGACGGTTCCGATCGTAATTATGTTGATATCCTTGCTGACGGGTTTTCGGACAAGATCCTCGAAATCAGCTTTATCAAGGTATACCTTAAGCTTCTCATATGCAGCGTCACATTGCTCGTAAGTGGTCTCTTCCCGGAGGTGCACACCAAGCTCGTCCAAGCATGTGAGCAGCGAGTTCATCGCACGCAGATGGTTACCGCTTTGAGCATACATTTTTGCCTTGACGATCCAGGCTCCGGACTTGCATACCGCGGTCTTGGCATGAGCAAAGACTTTGTCGAGTAGCTTCAAAGCCTCCTCGTTATGGCCTTGCGACCATAAAGTCTCCGCCGTTGCGACATGCAGCCGCAAGGTTTCGTCGTAATAGACATCCGCTGCATTTTCATCCCAGGGATTATCTTGAAGAAGGTCAAGACAGTGACGAAAGTACCACAGAGCGGTTGGCCGAGCGCCAGATTGAAAAGAGGTCTGCGCGACGTCCCATAGAATTTTCCTGTAATCAAATCTATGAGCCACACGCGTCTTGATGAGTCGCGATGCCAGCGCAACATGACGGGCAATCGCGTAGTTGCTCCGACCGTCATACGAGTACTTCATCCTTGTCTGAGCGATGATAAAATGCATTTTTTCCACGTTGTGACATTCTTTCAAAGATGCCACAGCCTGTGCGAGGCGGTCGTTGGCGAACCTGTGACAATTAGGTTAGATGACAACTTCCCTCGTCCAGACTCTGAAACGCGAACGAATACAAACCTAAACTCGTCATCGGTCTTGCCCGGAACAATGATGTACGCCTGAATAAGGAACTGCAACCCTACGACTGTATCGGCTTCCGATTGTCTGACAAGAATGGCACTCTTGGGGCAGGTAACGTCGTCGACCTCGTCATCCTCACTCGAATAGAGGAATTCGCTCGTGAGAAGTCTCTGGACCAAGGAGAAAGAAAAGGGACTACCGACCATTGCGCCCCATACTAATATCGACCGGGCTGCAGACGGAATCTCTTGCAGGCGCTTTGTGAGGAAAGACAGCCCGAGCCCTTCTCCATAAGTGGGTGCCACAAACTCGGTGACAATCCGGTCCAGGTCAAATTCCCATCGCGAGTTCTTCCATGAATACCAGATACAATTCTTGCTATAGCAGGTTTCAAGCATCATCCGCACATAGAAAGGATTTCCTAAACTCTTCTCCTGAATGACAGCTGCGAGCGGTGTCAGCCCCGGATTCGCGTCCTGATGCATCGTAGCAGCGACGAATTGCATAATCTCCTCCTCCCCTAGGGGACTCAGTACAATCCTTGTGATGTTGGGGCCTTCTTTCTCAAACAGGGTTTTGATGGCGTCAGAGTTCAGCTCAGGCATGCGGCTTGTGAGGATCAGGACACAAGAAAATTTCGCTTTCACGATGTTCAATATCAATTCCAGGGTCTCGTCATCGGCATAGTGAAGGTCGTCTATGCACACACAAATCAACTTGAACTGTGAGAGTGTCCGAAGGATTTCCAAGAATGTCTCCATCAATCGCATGTTTTTCGATGCTGCATTAGAAAGGAAGAAATCCACAGAGCTCTGGCCGTGATCTAAGCTCGGGAGGCCCGCACGCTTGGACGATTCTCCCCTCGTTGAATTCTCCCTTAATAGTTGCTGAGCCGCGGAAAGTTTTGGCGATAACGGCTTGTCTTTCCCACCAGGAGACATCAGCTGTTCAGGGAGTTCCAGAACTCTATGAAGCGTAGGCCATATCGGGCGCAAAGCTGCGCGGATACTGTTGTGATAATCTGTTGTCACGTCACGCTCTGAGAAGATCTGGCGAAGAAGACTGGCCAGAATCTTCGCGAAGGGTTCAAAGGGGATCCTCCGCGCCCGGTCGAGACGAGCGATGGCAATATAACCAAGTTTCCGTATCGCGGGCTGGACGCGATTGAGGAGATCGGTTTTTCCTATTCCAGCTTCGCCGCTGATGGTAATTATCTCGCACAGCCCGCTACGGCGAAGTTTGGCACCAGCCCTGTGCCTGGTCAGAGAACTCAGAGAGTCAATGTGGCCCTGTGGATTGGATCCCCCAGATCCACCGGAAGTATGAGTCTCAACAGTGTCTCCCGAGCCACGGGAATCAGCTGGACCCTTCATTGATGTGGGAGGTCTCCCTGGCCGCTGGGTGGAAAGCGACGATTCGGTACTGTGAAGGGAATCGTGTGTTGAAACACGCCCCAGGTGGTTTGAGCCGTTTCCAGAATTGGTTTTGAACGTCAAATTAACGGAGCCTGAATCGCTTGAACCAGATGCAATTTCAAAGCTATCGCCGCGGCTTTCAGATACGGACGAATTCGAGCCTGTACCGTAGAAACCCATTGGGTTTTGGGCAGCTGCTTTCGTCAATGCAGATTGCTGGCGCCTATTGACTTTCTCAACGGTGCTGATAATTTTATCATATTCTGATCGTCGCCCGAACATACGGGTGGGAAGTGTAAAGAAAGAAGACACGTCATGTTGAGCGACCTGGAAATTCTTTAGGGCCTCGCTATCACCGTCACCAAGTAATTGAGCAATCCGTGACAGATCCCTCTTCACAGATGATATCGTGTGATAGCGATCGTCCACCGCCTTCTGCGACATTTTTTGAATGACGGCTGAGACAGCGTCTGGGATATCCATCCTTTTGGAAGAGACGGGTGGTAATTTCTTGCCCAAGACGTTCTGCACAACCTCGACCGGGTCACTTCCACTGAAGGCAGGTTTACCGGCCAGCATTGTCCAAAACAAGACTCCGAGTGCGTAAATATCAGTTCGACAGTCAGGTTCTGTTGGCATTCTGCCGGTCTGTTCCGGCGCAATGAACTGCAACTTGGTCTTCACCCCGAGCTCTCTAGAGAGCGAAGACCAGCCATCACTGAGGACGTTGTCGAACGACCTGGCACCATTTCCCGTGCTCATGAGTTTCACAGCACCTGTTTCCCGGTTGAAGTGAAACGCGTCGCCTCGAATCTCGCCATGTATCGTCTTCAGCCCGTAGTGCAGGAGTTCTAAACAATCACAGGCGCCTATCGCGAAGTCGAGGAATACTGGAAGAGGAACCTGCTCTCCCGGACTCGATCCGTTGCTATCGCTCCTGCTACCAGCGGCAAACCAGGCAGGTCCGAACGTGACAAATTCCCGCAACGTGTTATGGCCTGGCGATTCGTATATTGCGACCAGGAGAGGACCTGCATCGTCAGAATCTCGCGGTAAGCGAACGAGATCGATCGGTCGTATTGTATGATTGCAATCAGGATCCGAGGTTAGCATGATCGTCCGAATCATGTGGAACTCCCGTTCCAGCCGAACGACATGAGATGACACACGGGCTACTACTGGCATCCACGCCTGATCGTGTTCCAAGCGGGAGAGGGACAAATCACTGCTGGATTCGCTGAGGCTACTTCGCCAGTTACGACGGAAAGATGGTCGCGCTTCGGTCCGAGGAGAGTTGCGAGCCAAGCTGGACGGCCCCGACGAAGTGGCCGCCGGTGTGGAAATATCGGACTCTGCAGCATGGCGGAAACCAGAGACATGCCAGTGATTGTAGGTGGAATGAACGGGTTCGATTGATTGATCCCAGCTGTACCCAGGCAGCTGCGCGAGCCGTTCGAAAAGTCGAGCTGGTAGGAGTGGTAGGTCCTCCCCAAGAATATGACTATCCTCCATCTCAGACTCGATTCAGGGAAATGTCATCAAAATCCCCTCAAGGTACGGCCAAGGGCAAATCTTCCAGAGACGCGGCCGAAGCGCAGATAAAGGGGATGGCGAGAATCAACGACGGGTACTTTCATGAGAAACGGAAATAAGCTGGATTTCGCGGCGGTGGGACGATGGAATGACGCTCTCGTCTTCGTGAAGAGAAATTAGAAAGACCCGAACGCTGTATGCGCAAAGGCGCAATTCAGCTCGACGATCCAAGAACAGAGTCAAAGTTAATAAAAGTATGGACACAGTCCACTTACGACCATATTGAATCCTCAAAAGTGAGGTAGAATTGCTGAAGATGGAGACGACCACTCAAGGATCTGAATGCGGTGGTATGTCTGGAGTATGTTGCGGCCTGAGGCTGCAGAACTGCTGAATAAGCATAACCTTGGTCAGCCGTTCCCGTTGGCGGGATCATGAGGCAGTAACTAGTACCTACTCCGCAGTAGTGATACCTCGTAGACACCTGCTTTGAGTACCTATCGAGTACCAAGCAAAAATCTACCTTGTCAACGGTAGGTGAGTATCCTCTCGAGATCAAGGTGATTAGTGTGGTGTTGGCTCACCCTCAACGCCATGTCTGCAGTAGACTATGGAGTACTTTCACATTACCCACTTTAGGGTATGATTGTGATTTTTATTGGTAGCAAGTGAAACTCAGAATCTGCTTCAAATAGCTCATTTAATTGGTCAAAGGTCAAAGCTGTTGCCTTTTTGCATTGCTGTTTTAAGTGGCCTTCATCAGCATTTTTGAAGGTGCACAACTGTGTTACAACAGTAGATCATAACCTTATAAACTTTCACCTTTGTACTCATTGCAGAGCTGATCCACAGGTGAAAGTCTTCGTGTTATATCGCTTCACACGGCTTCAGGATCATTAGATGTGTCTTCAAAGGCGTTGAAAGCGCGCTCATGACGAGCCTAATCTAGCATTATTGCACCACTGTTCTACTTTGTCTGGCAGGGTTGCACATGAAATGCCATTTGGGCTAAGAAAGAATCTGCGGCATCTGGGCGTATGGTCTGCCTTAAGCACTCCATGTCTATATCTACCTTCACACCGGTCACTTTCCACTATATTTGCAAAAAGCCAGAGCTCTGAAACCAAACTTTCCGGTATAATACCTATCCTCCTCATCGTAGATACCGTGTGCTCACAGAGTTCTAGATTGCACTTCGGAGGATCTATATACCTACACAGGCCAACAATGGGTTTGGAATGAATCACAACAGCTGCGAAGCAGATATGTTCGGTTCGACTTGAATGGTCTCATTCAAGTTGTGGAAGAAGCCGCTGGAAAGAATGCAGTTTGCGTCAATATCTCGAAGCTACCAGAAGGAAATTTCAACAAGACTTTCCTCGTTACCATGCGCGACGGACTGCAACTTGTGGTGAAGATTCCGAACCCGAATGCTGGACCCAGCCACTATACACCTGCGTTAGAGGTGGCAACTATGGAATATGTACGAGATCCCATAAGGATCTGACGAACGGGTAACAGGCGGGGGTTTCCTTGGCCAATAGGTTTGAAGGTCAGAAACAATCTCGGACTCCCTGTCCCGAAGGTTCTCGCTTACTGCACGCGGGCTCGCGAGAGTAGGCTTGGCTCAGAGTACATAGTAATGGAAAAAGCCTCGGGCATTGAGCTTGGTCGCATTTGGGAGGATATAAAGCCACGAGATAAACTCTCTATTGTCAAACACCTTGCTTCTGTCACGGCCAAACTCTCTGAGGCACGGTTCCCCTGCCACGGCTCATTGTACTACCGTCGGGATGTTACTGGCTCCGAGAGTATCAAAATCAATGATATGTTTGCGATTGGACCTACAACTGGAAGGTCATGGTTTGATGATAGAAGAGGTGAAGTCAACGTTGACCGAGGTCCTTGTACGGGTAACTCTCTTCGTATAATGTGGTATCTGTTCGGCTAATTATATAGGCTTGTGTTAGGGAGAACGGCAAACGAAGTGATGAATGCGCTGGTGCAGCGAGAAATTGCCTGCTTTTGAACAAATTTTCAAGATTCCCTCGAGATTGCCAACAGGGGATTTTCAACGGTCCTGATGGCTATCACCCAACAAGAGAAGCAAAATTATCTGTACTACAAGATTTCCTTAAAGTCTTCAGGGCTCCCAGTACATATTACCAAAACGCGATTCGCTCAATGCGGCAATTATTTGGCACAATGACTTACACACGGACAACATTTTCGTCGACAAGGCTAATCCTACGCAGATATCCAGCATTATTGATTGGCAAGCTGTTTCCATCTATCCAATGTTTCTCACAGCTCATCGTCCGTCTCTGATAGAGTATGACGGCCCGAAGATAGACGGCTTCATGAAGCCGAGTCTTCCAGAAAACATTGAAGAATTTGACTCGCAAGAGAAGAAAGCTGCTAAGGATCTTTTTCTTGCGCAGTCACTGTGGCTTTTCTACGAAATACAGGTCCAGAAAGAAGCGCCAGATTTGCTTCATGCATTTCGCTACCAGGAGACGTTATAGGATCAAGATTCGATGACGGAGAGCCCCACCTTCAAAGCCTCCTTGCCGATGTCGCTAAGGGAGATGTATGGGCAAAGTTAGTTGGGACAGATGATCATGGCAATCCGAGTGTGCTGTATTCCCTGAAATATTCACAACGTGATTTGGAGAGACAGAATCAGGAAGATGCCAATGGGAAAGGGATATAGAGAGGAAGGCACGAGTTATTGATGAAATAGGAGTTTCCACCGGCTGGAACGGAGCCGTATCACCTGATGAGTATGATGAGCTCGTCAGGAGAGTTGAGGCCGCCAAGAAAAGGTTCTTGGACCGGGAAGCGAGAACTCCAGAAGAACGCGAGCTATGGGAGAAGGCATGGCCTTTCAAGGATGACTCCAGTTAGTCGTAGGCTTCCCTGCGCGAGGTGCTATTCTAGCTGCGTCTGGATTCAACTTGTGTTCTCCAATTACAAGCACGTTTGACCAGCTATATTCACGATTATCAAGTCTCTTTAGGCCATTGAGTCTATCACGCTACCTCTATTTCTCTCCAAGGTCTATCCTTGGACCTTCTGTTCGGCGGAACCAAAGGACGAAAGGGAGTATCTCCGAAGACATGCTTGAATCAGATTGGCAGACCAGAATCCTTTTTAGAATGCATTGAAAGTGTCTTGAAGCTTATCTGATTTATAGTTTCACAGCGTGTAGGCTACGCAGAGGAAGAAGTGAGACAAGAGCTCTGAAAAGATCTTGGTTGGTGGTTGGTGGTTGAATCTTTCTAGGATTTTCTGTGTGGGAGGTGGACCGTGTGGTTAACCCTCTCGATCACATGCTCACTTGATCACGTGAGGGCGAGGCCGATAAGGCGGGCTCCGCCGACAATTGCGGAGTACTGTGCACGCGTTCTCTCTCTCTTTATGATCAGTGACGTTTTCGGATCTCGCTTCGATATGATTTGCCATGCTTAACTGTGAGTTCTGATTTTGTCGCTTACTTTTGCGGGCTGTCGCAAAAAGTAAGCGGTTCTGCCAACTGGAGCCTGTGATGGTGTTCGTTCTCAATCCATTTTACCAGGCCAACTGAGCCAGGGCGTGGTACAGAGTACTCGGTCAGCGTTTGGTTGTGCCACAGTTGATCGATCCGCTACCCGAATACACTTGGCAACCCTTTACCATCGAGCAAGAGGAAGAACCATGATGCAGCTGTAGCATCGTCACAAGTACTACAAGCTGTAGATGCGACCCAGACAGGTCTGCTCTTCTCGTCATACCAGAACGGCGAAGAACACAATACAACCAATGGGGTTCAATAACGGACTTAAAGTTGAGGCGATCGTCTCAAATCTGCACCCGGGAGGGAACCCCCAGTTCGAACGCTTCTAGACTACATAATAGCACTTCGTAGGCTGTGAGTAAGCAAGACCGTTCGGCATATTCCACAGTGGCGAACACCTTCCAAGCCGCAGCGGGATGTGACTGCCTCAGGCCATGGAGGCAATGTGTCACACAGTCACCGCGCGATTGCTCGTTTGATTCTTCAATAGTCTGCGCCAGAAGAGTTTTGCTCCTGTGTGTTAACATTGTAGATCTACTACTGTGCTGATGGATGTGCAGTTGTTCTTGGGCTTAGTAGTACTCCGTACGTCAGAATATGTCCTCCGTACTTAGTCAGGGTCAAACCATGGCCAGAGCCTGTGATGACGGCAGACTGCATAGAAGAAAGTTGGAAAGAGAAATATCACCCGAACTGACGAATCCCGTAGTTGAGGAAAGGAGGAAAATTCTCCGCTTGTACCACGCCTTGTGTGCAAGGCTACTTATTGCATGTACCTAGGTATGGAGTACACTTTCCCCCTAACCGGAATTCGAGTGATCTATGAAGATAGCTTGACTGTGGTAAAAGACAATTACTACTTGACAATGCGCTCAATATAGTTTACATCTCAGCAGGTAGAAAAATGGATGGGTGCTGGATGGGTCAAAGTAGGAGCCGTACTAACAGCGGGTTGGAAGGTGGCATCACAGTATGCACCGAAGTCCTTGGCAAAGGAACAACCTTGGAAGACACAGTAATAATTCTTGACTCCCGACGTTCTATATTGTTTCCCATTATGGTTACAACTATATACCACCTGAGCAGTTCAACTCATCCACTACTACCGCAGATCTGTCCTACCGATGATGGACTTAGCAGCATGAATAAGTAGTATTCACTCTCCAACCTCCGTCCCTCAGAACCAAAGCCCGGGAAACTGGAGTCTGTACCTAACTTTGTACCTACCTACGCCATTGTACGCCATTGCATCCACTCGCGAATCCAATCATAGCCATCCGAGAGTAAAAAAAAAATCCCCACCGAGCCCAGCCATTCTCTCCTCCTAGCACTTTCGCTGGGTTCTGTCCCGACTGCTCCCCCTTCAAACTGAGTAAAAGATGCGGGTGGCTATTCTTGTTGTCTGAATAGCATTAATAATAGTCCCTTATTGTTTGCCACTTTTTATCCTTACCCATACCATCTTCGGGTTGGCCAGGAAAGAACTGAAACGGGCGGACGAACACCTGCATGGGTTCTGGAAGAAGTTCTCAACCCCCTACGTCATACCCCGGAGACGGTGTGTCGACTGTGGTAGTCTCTCTCTTCGTAGTGTCGCTGCAAGAACAAACCCCGTCACTTCCAGGACTGTACGCACGTAGCTGGGTCGATCTCGCAACCACCACCAGCAGCAACAGCAGTGAGTGAACAGATCCCTCGAACCTGCATCACCATTCTCCGTCTCGAACCACTTCTCCAGTCGCTATTGACTGTCTATACTCGCACCAGCCACCCCTTTCGAGTCCGAGAATCTCCCTTGTCGGACGTTTGTATACCGCTTGTACCGTTGGACACCTCCCTTTGATATCATCATAATTCTCGCTATCTTTCCTCTCGTCCTTCACCTCCGATCGCGGACGATTCCGCCCGAGAGATGATCGCTCTATATAACTCCTCCGGAGTTGGATACACCCAGGAGCTCTAATTTTCTGACCGGCGGTGGAGGAGAGAAAAAGCGATGGGGGAGGTTCATACCATGAGGACTCCTCCGCTTCCATCGCCGGCCGAGGCACATTCGCCTGTCGCCACGTCTCCATGCCCTCCAAGTCGTCGTCCGTCTCAATCCCTTACTCCCGGCTTCGCTCCAGATACGAATAGCGCGCATGCGCTTATGGATGCATATGCGACCGTGGAGGATCTCAAGCGGAGGAAGAGCATCCCGTCGACGTCTATGCCGCACGACCGAAATGCGAGCCCGGGTGCCCGGTCGCCGTTGATCGGAAATGAAGACACAGATCAAGGAATGGATCTTCAAGACGACCAGGGACAAAGGATGCAGACTTTGCAGAATCTACGGAGAAAAATGGAGGAATTACTCGTCTATCAACAATCGCAGCAGTCGCACCAGCAGCATCGCCAAGAACGTCCATCACCGCGCCAGAAAATGGCGTCCGCAAAAACGAACGAGTCCACAAAGAAGAAGCACAAATCGAAACCCTCTTCGTCGCCGATTCTACCGTTATTGACAGGAACGCTGCCCTCCGCTGGGACCTCCGATTCCACTGAATCGGGGGGCACCATCAAAGCTATTGATTCGAGCAAGACCCCCGATCAGACCGTCGGACAGACTCCATCGTACCCTTTTCCCAAAGTACAGCCTCAGGCAACGGCCAGAGTGACCGTCACACAGGATCGCGGACTCCACCACTCACATTTCAAACTTTCATTCCCAGCTGACAAGTTGAAGGCTCGCATGGCCTCGCCTCCGAGCACCGATGACCGCAGATCGTCGGTGATGGACACCCCTCCCACGTCACGCAGCATCTTTATGCCACCCGACGCCAAGCCGGTGATCGAAGATCCCATGTACCCGAGCCCGAACCTCTATGACTTGGTTTTGAAGCTCGATGCAGATCCAGGGCTCGACGCGTGGTGGTCCAACGTGGTAAGCATATTGCGGACGCATTATGGAGCTGAGAGGGTGTCGCTCGCTGTGCCTGGGGATTCGACGGATCTCGAGAACGTGCCATGGAGCCAAAAGGCCGTTTTTAACGAGAATGTCGGTGAGGTCGACAGTCAGCCTGCCAAGGACCGGCAAGAAGATGCATCTTTTCCCGCCAGCAGTGCTCCCAAAGATGACAGCATGTTAGGACGCAATAAAGAAGTGGCAGCTGCGGGAGTGACTGCTAAAACACCAAGATCTGTTGCATCTTCCAACCGGCCGTCGCTCCTATCACGGCATTCTTTTGCGGGTTTCGGAAACGGTGGGAAATACTCAATTCCATGTGATTTAAATCGATCGCAGCCCTCCTCCGAGGCGAGGGAACCGGTGAAAGTGGATACAAAACCCACCAGTATGCCCAGCGATGAGACCGCAAAATTGAAAACCGATCCTCTCCATGGTATTAATGAGCAAAGCCCGTTGCAATCCTCCGATCCCTCAAACAATCCTCCGCAGAATATCCGTCAAGCTGTCTTTCCCATACCACGACCCCTCGAAATTGAAGCAGATCCACTTATCAAGAGAACTGGGGTCGTTAAACTATTTGGACGAACTGAGCCTGTCATTTTGACTCGTGAATATTCACATGATCTGCAAACACCTTCGCAGCTTAATGAGGGCGACGTTGTCCAGACGCCAAATGACAAAGTCCAGGTCACTCCAAATGCAGAGCCACCTTCAGCAGCCTACGCAGCAACCACCGCCACTCGATCAGCTCGCTCCAAGTCTACATCGAACCTGAGCGCGCCCAGTTTTCAAGCGCAGAAGCCTGCATCAGCGGAATTCTACGACGAGTACGAGCAGGTCCCGCCATCACCATGGTCCCAATCTCCGGCACCGTCGCCAGCACCTCGAACACACGCGGATCAGAATCCATTCTTCACAACTCACACCGTTGACGAAAACGCGTTTTCCCATAATCCTCCTTCCCATGATTACTCTAACCTAAAACCTTTGGAAGCTATCGGCGTTGATTCGGCAAAGTCGGTAGTGCATCTCCCTCTCCTGCACGCAGGGCCTTCCAAGAACACGTCTCCATCGACGCTCAGGTTTCCTGTGGCGATAATCTCAGTGCTGTCACGGATCGTACCTTATCCTCCAAATCTACGGCAGTCGTTAGCGTATCTCATGCCGCATCTTACAACATCATTTTGTCTTGCCCAGCAATATACCCAACTTGAGCGGCAGGTCGCCTCTCGTTTGGATGCACCTCGCTACGGGCATCTTCTGGGACTTGGGGGAACATTTTCCGATGAAAGTAGCGAGCTGGAACTCGTTGCTGGCCTCAGTGGGCATGTCGGCTATGGACTAGGTGATGATGGTTCCTTATCTGCGCGGGCCAGCATCTACAGTTCCGGCGACAGGTCGACATCGACCAAATTCAGCCCTTCCCTATCTGCTTTCGGTACACCCGGACAGGATCCGAGTAGTATCGGATCTGGAGGAGGAAACAGTAATACCGACTCTCCCGGTGCAGCCGCCATGAACAATGTCGACGCAGTAGACAGCTACTTCAATGTTCATCAGACGAAAGGTTTCCGTGAGGCCATCAATCGACATCAGAATAGACTTTCCAAGTCGAGACACAGCTTTGCTTCTTCGAAACCCTCTTCGCCCGGTATATTCTGGGGTAAATCTACAGTTGAGGAAGGATCGATACCGCAGGACCCTGGCCTAGTCGTGGCGTCGCCGTTAGCGGAAACCAGGGGTGCGACAGCCATTTCTCCTGTCCAAGCATCCTCCCGACACCCCTCGACAAATTCAATCTATGCTCAACTGCAGCGTGAACTTTTCCCTGACACAATCGCTCAGTTGATGTTGAACTCTGTACCTTTGCACCTTTTCCTGGCTAAGCCTCAGACTGGAGAGGTGATTTGGACAAATACGAAATTTGATGCGTATCGAAGAAGCCAGCCCCATGAGCAGAGGTCGAGAGATCCTTGGCAAAACATTCACCCCAGTGAGCGTGAGCACTTAACGCGGGAGTGGAAGAATGCCTTGCGGACTGGCTCGCAGTTCACCGAAAGAGTGCGTGTGAAGCGCTTCAACGACGAATCTGCCTACCGCTGGTTTATCTTTCGGGCAAATCCCTTGCTTTCTGCCACCGGAGAAGTGCTTTATTGGATCGGGTCCTTCCTCGACATACATGAGCAACATATAGCGGAGCTCAAAGCTGCGCAGGAGAGGGAGAAATTTGCCATAGACGCCAAGTACCGAGCCTTTTCCAACTCTATTCCGCAGGTGGTTTTTGAGGCGGCTGAGTACCGTGGTCTCATATTCGTCAATGAGCAATGGCATCTGTACACCGGTCAGAGGCTTGAAGAAGCATTGAACCTCGGCTTCATGAAACATGTGCACGCCGATGACCTTGAGAAATGTGGCTTGTTGTCCCTTCAGATGGCCGAATCGCAGAACCCTCCTTCGGCCTCTGGATCCAGTGAATCTTCAGCTCAATCTGCAAAAGGGAAGTCGACTTCAACAGACAAACATTTTGGCCGTGGCTTCACGCCTGCATTAGATGAACTTGTTAGACGTGGCGTTGTGTCTGTCCAGAAAGACGAAAATGGTCGTGTTTTCTATTCCACAGAGATCAGACTCCGCTCAAAGGGAGGCGATTTCCGCTGGCATCTTGTTCGACTAGTGAAGGTTGAAACCAGCAGTTTCGGCACCGGTGAAGCATCATGGTACGGCACGTGTACGGATATCAATGATCGGAAGCTTCTTGAGCGAGAACTCAACAAGGCAATGCAGCAATTGAACAAGGAAATGGAATCGAAAACGAAGTTCTTCAGCAACATGTCTCATGAGATCAGAACGCCGTTGAACGGAATTCTTGGTACCATTCCCTTCATTCTTGATACGCAGCTTGACACCGATCAACGGCGTATGCTGGACACGATCCAGAACAGCTCAACTAACCTCCGCGAACTCGTTGATAACATTCTCGATGTCTCAAGAGTTGAGGCTGGGAAGATGACAATGGTGAACTCATGGTTCCATGTCCGTTCGGTGGTTGAAGATGTCATCGACACTGTGTCGTCCAGAGCCATCGATAAAGGCCTGGAAATCAACTATCTCATGGATGTCGACGTCCCTGCAATGGTTATTGGAGATCGCTTCCGAATTCGCCAAGTCCTCATCAACCTTGTTGGGAATGCTGTCAAATTCACTTCGCAGGGCGAAATCTATATACGCTGTTCGATCCATCATGATTCGTCAATTGCTCTCAAGCCGACAGAAATCCTGTTGCACTTCGATGTCGTCGATACTGGGAAAGGTTTTAGCGCTACCGACGCTGAACGGTTGATGCAGAGGTTCAGTCAAATAGGTGAGAACAGCTCGCAGCAACACGCAGGCAGTGGGCTGGGCCTGTTCCTGTCTAAACAACTTGTTGAAATGCACGGCGGCAAGTTAACCCCCAGCAGCAGGGAGGGCCAAGGGGCGAAGTTCTCTTTCTACGTGAGAGTGGACGCTCCCCCTCCTCCATCACCCGGAGAATCCCACCTCGTTCGTCAAGCTTCCAATTCCTCGGACAATATGGGGACATCGTCCAAGTCCAGTTCTCTTCAGCGAATGCTCCTTTCGCCCAAGGAACTTGGCGACATCAAGGGTCTCGAGATGCCTGACCCTTCACCTGGGCTTGAGTCTCCACTGTATCAACCAAACGTAGCTTCCGATCCTTCAGTGCGCTCAGTCTTCCACAACATGTCTGAAAAATCTTCAATATCATCGGCACTTCCGACTCCGGAGCTATCGATTGGTGACCCGTTGGTAAGGATGGATCCGGGGAAATCGTCACAGGGTCAATCGGAGGTCTTGAGTCGGACGCAGCTCAGCACAGACATGTCATCGAGCGTTGACACCCTACGGCCGCCTATCAAAAGTAGCCCGTCTCAATCGTCTGTACCGGTGACGATCTCGCGTTCCGGCTCAATCCATGAACCGTCTCCTCAGTCTTCATATTCGATTCACATTCTCGCACCACTGGACAATACCCGGGAGGCAATAAAGCAACACATTGAACAGGTAGTACCTCACGAGGTACCATATACGACGCTATCATTGCCGGATCTTGAGGATTGGAAGGACATGCTCAACGGCAATACCCGCCCTGACGTCTCACACCTCGTTCTCAATCTAGCCAGTGTTGAGGATGTGTTGGAAGCTTTTCAATTTGTTTCGCAGTTCGAGGCTCACGCTGTTCCGACGGTTGTTGTCATCTCCGATCTCTACCAGAAGCGACAGATCCACGAAAAGATCAAGGAATTAGCCTCTACCGGAAGACAGGTCTATACTGTTCCCAAGCCGGTCAAGCCCTCTGCTTTCTCCACCATATTCGACCCCAATAACAGGCGCGATCTCAGCAAAGACCGGAACCAAGATATGGCACGGGAGATCAATAATAATTTCAAGACGATGTCGAAAATGGTCAAGGAAGTGCTTGGGAACAAGGGCTATAGGATATTGCTCGTCGAAGATGATGAGACGAATCGCATGGTATGTTCAGTCGCACTGATACGGCGTCGCAGTCGTTCTAACTCGCTCCCAGGTTATGTTGAAGTACCTCGACAAGATCAAGGTGATATCCGAAACTGCTACCAATGGTCAAGAGTGTACGGAAATGGTTTTCTCCAAGGAGCCGGGGTATTATTCTCTCATCATTGTACGTACTTCTCTCTGACTGCCTCTGCACTCTGTTGATAACGACTGACACTTACTTTCCTGCAGTGCGATATCCAAATGCCCGTCAAAAACGGCTACGAAACCTGCCGCGAGATTCGCGAATGGGAACAGAATAACCACTATCCACAGATACCGATCATGGCCCTCTCCGCGAACGCGATGACAGAACAGATCGAGAATGCCGCACGGGCGGGCTTCAACGACTATGTGACCAAGCCGATTAAACACAACGAACTCGGCAAGATGATGATGGAGCTTCTCGATCCCAACAGACCCCTCGTCTTACTTCGAGATCGCCTGGGTCCTCAGAGCGACAGTCGCCACTGAGTCGAGCAAACACTTCCCACACCTTCACCATAATGATCGAATCTTATCTTTTTGATGCTCGAGCAACGGGACAGACTCCATATGTTTTATGACCTCTCATCCTTTAATACCCTTAGGGATGGACGTGTTTGATTCTTTTTCATGCTTGTGTCATGGTACATCATCTTTTTTCTTGCGTTTGGCGACCTGGGCTTGGGACACTGGCGAGAGCATAATAGGACGGATATGGCGCCTTGGGTTTCAAGTTCGTTTCTTCTATATTTCCCCCTTCCTGTTTATATATAACTTTGCTGGATACTCCACCTTGCATTTGGCATTCTACATCATCCTCCCATCAAAAACTACCACTTCTTTTTTAATCCCTGGAAGCAGCACGGGTTGAAGATTCTCATGTTTATATCAAGAATTTGACGATGGCATCTCACCCTGTCTGCGTACGCATGCGTGGAGTATCTACATAGGTACTTTACCTTGGAATACTCATGTCCCCTATGCCCCATGCCCCTTGGATACCAATTAACGAACGAAGATCCATGAGATATACCTATTTAACATTCTATCCGTGTATTTCAAGAAGACTATAGGTAGAAATTTGGAAGATATCCCTCTTCACTTTATAATGAGAGGCTCTTGGATGCTTTGTTGACTGTCGAGATCTGTTAGTATTGGAGCAAGCGTCTTCTTCTTCGAACCTGCAGTTGCAGATGCGTACAAACGAGCGCATGGAATTGAGAATAAGACCTAGCGCGCCAGGCAGTCGAGATCTCAACGATGACGGCGTCAGGGATCCATCATCAGT